>JAHHZJ010000582.1:0-25922 GCA_021437245.1 Aegilops speltoides | reverse complement strand
TAGTATCTTGCTTGTCTATGTTTGTTTGTAGATAGATGGCTCGTCTTTGTTGTTCCGTTGAATTTTAATGCGTTCCTTGAGAAAGCAAAGTTGAAAGATGATGGTAGCAATTACACGGATCGGGTCCGTAACTCGAGGATTATCCTCATTGCTGCATAGAAAAGTTACGCCCCGAAGCACCGCTGGTGCCGTGCTCTGCCGCCGATGTAACCGACGACGTTAAGAACGTCTCGCGAGCAAAGCCGATGACTACTTATAGTTCAAGGCGCCATGCTTTACGGCTTAGAACCGGCCTTCAACGACGCTTTTGAACGCCATGGAGCATATGAGATGTTCCAGAGTTGAAGTTAATATTTCAAGCAAATGCCCGGATTGAGAGATATGAAGTCTCCGATAAGTTCTATAGCTGCAAGATGGAGGAGAATAGTTCGCTCGGAACACATACTCAAAATGTCCGGGTATAATAATCACTTGATTCAACCGGGAGTTAATCTTCCCGATGATAGTGTCATTGATGTAATTCTCCAATCATCGCCACCAAGCTACAAGAGCTTCGTGATGAACTATAATATGCAAGGGATGAACAAGACTATTCCCGAGCTCTTCGCAATGCCGAAAGCTACGGAGGTAGAAATCAAGAAGGAGCATCAAGTGTTGATGGTTAACAAAACCAGCAGTTTCAAGAAGAAGGGCAAAGGGAAGAAGAAGGAAACTTCAAAAGAACGACAAGCAAGTTGCTGCTCAAGAGAAGAAACCCAAGTCCGACCTAAGCCCAAATCGAGTGCTTCTACCGCAAGCGATCGACATCGGAAGCGGAACTGCCCCAAGTATTTGGCGGACAAGAAGGATGGCAAAGTGAACAAAGGTATATGTGATATACATGTTATTGATGTGTACCTTACTAATGCTCGCAATAGCACCTGGGTATTTGATACTGGTTCTGTTGCTAATATTTGCAACTCGAAACAGGGACTACGGATTAAGCAAAGATTAGCTAAGGACGAGGCGACGATGCGCGTGGGAAATGGTTCCAAAGTCGATGTGACCGCGGTCGGCACGCTACCTCTACATCTACCATCGAGATTAGTATTAGACCTAAATAATTGTTATTTGGTGCCGGCGTTGAGCATGAACATTATATCTGGATCTTGTTTGATGCGAGACGGTTATTCATTTAAATCAGAGAATAATGGTTGTTCTATTTATATGAGTAATATCTTTTATGGTCATGCACCCTTGAAGAATGGTCTGTTTTTATTGAATCTCGATAGTAGTGATACACATATTCATAGTGTTGAAACCAAAAGATGCAGAGTTGATAACGATAGTGCAACTTATTTGTGGCACTGCTGTTTAGGTCATATCGGTATAAAGCGCATGAAGAAACTCCATACTGATGGGCTTTTGGAATCACTTGATTATGAATCACTTGGTACTTGCGAACCGTGCCTTATGGGCAAGATGACTAAAACGCTGTTCTCTGGTACTATGGAGAGAGCAACAGATTTGTTGGAAATCATACATACAGATGTATGTGGTCCGATGAATGTTGAGGCCCGTGGCGGATATCGTTTTTTTCTCACCTTCACAGATGATTTGAGCAGATATGGGTATATCTACTTAATGAAACACAAGTCTGAAACATTTGAAAAGTTCAAAGAATTTCAGAGTGAAGTGGAAAATCATCGTAACAAGAAAATAAAGTTTCTACGATCTGATCGTGGAGGAGAATATTTGAGTTACGAGTTTGGTCTACACTTGAAACAATGCGGGATAGTCTCGCAACTCATGCCACCTGGAACACCACAACGAAATGGTGTGTCCGAACATCGTAATCGTACCTTACTTGATATGGTGCGATCTATGATGTCTCTTACCGATTTACCGCTATCGTTTTGGGGTTATGCTTTAGAGACGGCCACATTCACATTAAATAGGGCACCATCAAAATACGTTGAAACGACGCCTTATGAACTGTGGTTTGGCAAGAAACCAAAGTTGTCGTTTCTTAAAGTTTGGGGCTGCGATGCTTATGTGAAGAGACTTCAACCAGATAAGCTCGAACCCAAATCGGAGAAATGTGTCTTCATAGGATACCCAAAGGAGACTATTGGGTACACCTTCTATCACAGATCTGAGGGCAAAATTTTCGTTGCTAAATTCTGATCCTTTCTAGAGAAGGAGTTTCTCTCGAAAGAAGTGAGTGGGAGGAAAGTAGAACTTGATGAGATAATCAGATCTACTCCCTTATTGAAAGTAGTTCATCACAAGAACCGGTTCCCGTGACAACTACACCAATCGTGAGGAAGCTAATGATATTGATCATGAAACTTCAGATCAAGTTTCATCGAACCTCGAGGTCTACCAGAGTAATATCCGCACCAGATTGGTACGGTAATCCTATTCGAAGTCATGTTACTTGACCATGATGAACCTACGAACTATGAGGAAGCGATGATGAGCCCAGATTCGCAAAATGGCTAGAGGCCATGAAATCTGAGATGGGATCCATGTATGAAAACAAAGTATGGATTTTGGTTGACTTGTTCGATGATCGGCAAGCCATTGAGAATAAATGGATCTTTAAGAAGAAGACCGACGCGATGGTAATGTAATCGTTTATAAAGCTCGACTTGTTGCGAAAGGTTTTCGACAAGTTCAAGGGGTTGACTATGATGAGACTTTCTCACCAGAAGCGATGCTTAAGTCCGTCCAATCATGTTAGCTATTGCTGCATTTCATGATTATGAAATTTGGCAAATGGATGTCAAAACTGCATTCTTGAATGGATTTCTAGAAGAAGAGTTGTATATGATGCAGCCGTAAGGTTTTGTTGATCCAAAAGGTGCTAACAAAGTATGCAAGCTCCAAATGATCCATTTATGGACTGATGCAAGCATCTCGGAGTTGGAATAAACGCTTTGATAGTGTGATCAAAGATATGGTTTTATATGCACTTTTGGAGAAGCCTCAGATTTACAAGAAAGTGAGTGGGGCTCAGAGCATTTCTAGTTTTATATGTAGATGACATATTATTAATTGGAAATGATATAGAATTTCTGGATAGCATAAAGGATACTTGAATAAAAGTTTTTCAATGAAAGACCTCGTGAAGCTGCTTACATATTGGGCATCAAGATCTATAGAGATAGATCAAGACGCTTAATAGGACTTTCACAAAGCACATACCTTGACAAAATTTTGAAAAGTTCAAATGGATCGTGCAAAGAAAGGATTCTTGCCTATGCTACAAGGTGTGAAGTTGAGTCAAACTCAATGCCCACCACAACAGCAGAAGATAGAGAGAAAATGAAAGATGTTCCTATGCTTCAGCCATAGGCTCTATCATGTATGCAATGATGTGTACCAGACCGACGATGCTTAGCAATAAGCTTGGCAGAAGGTACCAAAGTAATCCAGAGTGGATCATCGACAGCGGTCAAGAACATCCCGAAATACATGAAAAGGACTAAGGATATATTTCTCGTATATGGAGGTGACAAAGAGCTAGTCGTAAATGGTTACGTCGATGCAATCTTTGACACTGATCCGGACGATTCTAAATCGCAAACTGGATACGTGTTTATATTAAACGGTGGAGCTGTAAGTTGGTGCAGTTCTAAACAAAGCATTGTGGCGGGATCTACATGTGAAGCGGAGTACATAGCTGCTTCTAAAGCAGCAAATGAAGGAGTCTGGATGAATGAGTTCATTTTCGATCTAGGTGTCATACCTAGTGCATCGGGACCAATGAAAATCTTCTGTGACAATACTTGAGCAATTGCCTTGGCAAAGGAATCCAGATTTCACAAGAGGACCAAGCACATCAAGAGACGCTTCAATTCCATTCGGGACCAAGTCCAAGTGGGAGACATAGAGATTTGCAAGATACATACGGATCTGAATGTTGCAAACCCGTTGACTAAGCCTCTCTCACGAGCAAAACATGATCAGCACCAAGACTCCATGGGTGTTAGAATCATTACTATGTAATCTAGATTATTGACTCTAGTGCAAGTGGGAGACTCAAGGAAATATACCCTAGAGGCAATAGTAAAGTTATTATTTATTTCCTCATATCATGATAAATGTTTATTATTCATGCTAGAATTGTATTAACCGGAAACATGATACATGTGTGAATACATAGACAAAACTATAGTCACTAGTATGCCTCTACTTGACTAGCTCATTAATCAAAGATGGTTATGTTTCCTAACCATAGACATGTGTTGCAATTTGATTAGTGGGATCACATCATTAGAAGAATGATGTGATTGACATGACCCATCCCGTTAGCCTAGCACTTGATCGTTTAGTATTCTGCTATTGCTTTCTTCATGACTTATACATGTTCCTCGTAATTATGAGAATTATGCAACTCCTGCCATCGGAGGAACACTTTGGTACTACCAAACGTCACAACGAATCGGGTGATTATAAAGGAGTACTACAGTGTCTCCGAAGGTACATGTTGAGTTGGCGATTTCGAGATTAGGTTTTGTCACTCCGATTGTCGGAGAGGTATCTCCGGCCCTCTCGGTAATGCACATCACTATAAGCCTTGCAAGCAATGTAGCTAATGAGTTAGTTACGAAATGATGCATTACGAACGAGTAAAGAGATTTGCCGTAACGAGATTGAACTAGGTATTGGATACCGACGATCGAATCTCGGGAAAGTAACATACTGATGACAAAGGGAACAACGTATGTTGTTATGCGGTTTGACCGATAAAGATCTTCGTAGAATATGTAGGAACCAATATGGGCATCCTGGTCCCACTATTGGTTATTGACCGAGAATGGTTCTAGGTCATGTCTACATAGTTCTCGAACCCGTAGGGTCCGCACTCTTAACGTTACGATGACAGTTTTATTATGAGTTGATAAGTTTTGATGTACCGAAGTTTGTTCGGAGTCCCGGATGTGATCACGGACATGACGAGAAGTCTCGAAATGGTAGAGACATAAAGATTGATATATTGGAAGCCTATGTTTGGACATCGGAATGGTTCCGTGAAATCGGATTTTACTGAACACCGGGTTACTGGAACCTCCCGGGGATAATGGGCCTTAGTGGGCCAAGAGGGAGAAGAGGAGGGCCGGCCAGGGTAGGCCGCGCGCCCCCTCCCCCCTAGTCCGAATAGGACAAGGAAGGGGGGCGGCGCCCCCCTTTCCTTCTCCACCAAGGCAAGAGGGGGAGTCCTACTCCTGGTGGGAGTAGGACTCCTCCAGGCGCACCCCTAGGGGGCCGGCCGCACCTCCCCTCCCTCCTTTATATACGGGGCCGGGGGGCACCCCATAGACACACAAGTTGATCTACGGATCGCTCCTTAGCCGTGTGCGGTGCCCCCTCCACCATATTCCACCTCGGTCATATCGTCATGGAGTTTAGGCGAAGCCTCGCGCTGGTAGAACATCATCATCGCTACCACGCCGTCGGCCGACGGAACTCATCTCCGAGCTCGGCTGGATCGGAGGCCGGAGATCGCCATCGAGCTGAACGTGTGTTGAACTCGGAGGCCCCGTGACGCTCGGTGCTTGGATCGGTCGGATCGTGAAGACGACGACTACATCAACCGCGTTGTGTTAACGCTTCCGCTTACGGTCTACGAGGGTACATGGACGAACACTCTCCCCTCTCGTTGCTATATCATCACCATGATCTTGCGTGTGCGTAGGAAATTTTTTGAAATTACTTCGTTCCCCAACAACTGGATTTGCCTCCACATGGCAACTCCCCACTTTTTGTACCTACATTTCATATCATGCACCTTTTCTCTTCGCACTACATTTGTTTTGTTTTCCAGGTATCCTAACCCACATTTTGATCCTTGCAAGCACCCCTGAGGAGATTTCGCCGTCACTTGATGAAGTTTACCGCAGGATTGAGGAGGCAACATTCCCGAGGAGGTCCTCACGAGGTCAGGGGCAATCAAGTTCCAACGTGCCTGCAGATACGGTATCTGAGGATACCATTAGGAGTGCCACCCCTGGTTCTGTGAGGCAGCAGAGGGTAGTTCACCCACCTCCCGCGGAAGACTACGAGCCCGAAGTCAAGGCCACAAAGGAGCAGAACCAGCTGTACGATATTGTCAAGCGATTTGGAAATGCGAGGGCTAGCAGCAAGCACATGAAGGAGCTGAAAGCATAATGACCACACCACATAATCTCTCATTTTGCTTTGCTCTTTTTACCATTCATCTTTTTTGTACTTTCTAGATATGATCTGCTTACGTTTTCGTTCTTCTTTTTTACTTAGTAGACATGATTCTTTCATGTTATATCATTTTCATACAGCTCATGTTTGGACAGAACCAAGGTCATTCAATGCGGCGAATGACGCTGACTGGGTGATCTTGCCGAGTCCGTGAGGCCACTCGGTAAAATGTCGATGAATGTAGTTGCATGTGGGATTGACTACATCAACCAGCATATGGATATGTCTCCTGACAAAACAATCATGCATTACAGTGTGACCTGCAAAATATGGAATGGTGACTTCCACCACAAAATCCCGAGGAAGAATTTTGCTGTGCACGGTGAATTCAAACTCACAGTGAAGAAATGTGTGAGTACTCCTTCCCTGTTTGCACTTTTTTCCCATGGTATGTTTTTTTTGCCAGTAGCTGCACTCTCTTTATGTGGCAGATGTTTCATGTGGCAACAGCTGCCATGTAAACTGACTTTTTGATTTGCATCCCCATGCAAACTATGTGGCGACTTCAAAGTATAATACAGGGCAACTTTGTTCATACATGGACGGCAACTTTCTTTTAACTACCCACTATAACTAAACATTCTACGTGATTCTACTTTTTTTGTCCCCTTGCTGTTCTTCATGTGAACTCTGCTTCTCATTTCCTTCATTTTACTTGCAGGTCCTGTTCCCCATGTTCCAGGAGCTTGCACCACATGACCTACACGACAAGTGTGGTCACCACTACGCGATCTGCCTTGACCTGAAGAACCAATGCTTTGAGGTGCTTGATTCAATGCGTTCGGCAGCTGATGCAGACCTTACTACGCATGCTGAATTCTTCATCAACAACCTTCACCACGAAAACTCAATGGTCCAGATCAGACATTTTCCAATTGAGTACGTGGCGACTATGAAGCAAGGGAACACGTAATTTCCTATCTCTTTCTTCATGTGCCCTTTACACCAATCCCACCCCTCTTTTTGTTACATCTGAATTGAAGTTATCATTGCTATCTTTGTCTTTTTGCGACTTCACCTGATTCTTTTCTTATGCAGGACGGACTGTGGCTTTCACACGTTGGAATACCTTGCAAAGTGGGAAGGTAGACTGGTTCCTGTCGTCACAGCTGCAACGGTCATTGAGCTCCGGAAAATTTACACATGGAACTGGTTGACAAATGAAGATTTCAACAAGCGGTCCGGAGCACATGAGTTCGTAGAGGAAGTAGTCAAGAAAGTCATCAAGAAGTACAAGTGATCATGTGGCGTGATACGTCCATTTTGCATCATGCTTTTATATCAATATTTATTGCATTATGGGCTGTTATTACACATTATATCTCAATACTTATGGCTATTCTCTCCTATTTTACAAGGTTTACCACGAAGAGGGGGAATGCCGGCACCTGGAATTCTGGCTGGAAAAGGAGCAAACATTGGAAACCTATTCTACACTGCTCCAAAAATCCTAAAACTCCACGAAACCTATTTTTGGAATTAATAAGAATTATTGAGCGAAAGATATACACCAGGGGGCCCACACCCTGTCCAGAGGGTGGGCGCGCCCCTCACCGGGCGCGCCTGCCTCTCCGGGCCTCGGTGGGCCTCCAGTGTCCATCTTCGCTATATGAGAGCTTTTACCCGAAAAATCATGGGTAAGCTTACGGTACGAAACTCCGCCGCCACGAGGCGGAACCTTGGCGGAACCAATCTAGGGCTCATGAGCTGTTCTGCCGGGGACACTTCCCTCCGGGAGGGGGAAATCATCACCAACGTCATCACCAACGATCCTCTCATCGGGAGGGGGTCAATCTCCATCAACATCTTCACCAGCACCATCTCCTCTCAAAACCCTAGTTCATCTCTTGTATGCAATCTTGTATCAAAACCACAAATTGGTACCTATGGGTTGCTAGTAGTGTTGATTACTCCTTGTAGTTGATGCTAATTGGTTTACTTGGTGGAAGATCATATGTTCAGATCCTTTATGCATATTATTACTTCACTGATTATGAACATGAATATGCTTTGTGAGTAGTTACGTTTGTTACCGAGGACATGGGTGAAGTCTTGCTATTAGTAGTCATGTGAATTTGGTATTCGTTCGATATTTTGATGAGATGTATGTTGTCTTTTCCTCTAG
This sequence comes from Aegilops speltoides, assembly GCA_021437245.1. Lineage (NCBI taxonomy): Eukaryota > Viridiplantae > Streptophyta > Magnoliopsida > Poales > Poaceae > Aegilops > Aegilops speltoides. The sequence continues at coordinate 17,575 of JAHHZJ010000582.1, read as the reverse complement.
TGGTGTTATGTGAACGTAGACTACATGACACTGCACCATTATTTGGGCCTAGAGGAAGGCATAGGGAAGTAATAAGTAGATGATGGGTTGCTAGAGTGACAGAAGCTTAAACCCTAGTTTATGCGTTGCTTCGTTAGGGGCTGATTTGGATCCATATGTTTAATGTTGTGGTTAGGTTTACCTTAATACTTCTTTTGTAGTTGCGGACGCTTGCAATAGGGGTTAATCATAAGTGGGATGCTTTTCCAAGTAAGGGCAGTACCCAAGCACCGGTCCACCCACATACCAAATTATCAAAGTACCGAACGCGAATCATATGAACGTGATGAAAACTAGCTTGACGATAATTCCCATGTGTCCTCGGGAGCTCTTTTCTCATTATTAGAAATTGTCCAGGCTTATCCTTTGCTACATAAAGGATTGGGCCACCTTGCTGCACTTTATTTACTTTATTTACTTGTTGCTTGTTACTATTTATCTTATCACAAAACTAGCTATTACCTATAATTTCAGTGCTTCCAGAGAAAACCTTACTAAAAACCGCTTATCATTTCCTTCTGCTCCTCGTTGGGTTCGACACTCTTACTTATCAAAAGGACTACGATAGATCCCCTACACTTGTGGGTCATCAAGACTCTTTTCTGGCGCCGTTGCCGGGGAGTGTAGCGATTTTGGTGAGTGGAACTTGGTAAGAAAACATTTATATAGTGTGCTGAAATTTTCTGTTACTTGTCACTATGGAAACTAATCCTTTGAGGGGCTTGTCCGGGGTATCTTCACCCCGACCAGAAGAGCAAAAAGTTGCTCCTCAACCTACTGAACTTTATGAAAATATTTAGTTTGAGATTCCTTCGGGTATGATAGAGAAACTGCTAGCTAATCCATTTGCAGGAGATGGGACATTGCATCCCGATTTACACCTTATCTTTGTGGATGAAGTTTGTGGATTATTTAAGCTTGCATGTATTCCCGATGATGTTGTCAAAAGGAAGGTCTTCCCTTTATCTTTGAAGGGAGATGCATTGACATGGTATAGGCTATGTGATGATACGAGATCTTGGAATTATAAGCAATTGAAGTTGGAATTTCACCAGAAGTTCTATCCTATGCATCTTGTTCATCGTGATCGTAATTACATATATAACTTCTAGCCTCGCGAAGGAGAAAGCATCGCTCAAGCTTGGGGGAGGCTTAAGTCAATGTTATATTCATCCCCCAATCATGAGCTCTCCCGGGAAATGATTATTCAAAACTTTTATGCTCGGCTTTCTCTTGATAATCGCAACCAGCTCGATACTTCCTGTGCTGGTTCTTATATGCTGAAGACTATTGATTTCAAATGGGACTTATTGGAAAGAATTAAACGCAACTCTGAAAATTGGGGTTCTGACGATGGTAAGGAGTCAGGTATGACACCTAAGTTCGATTGTGTTAAATCTTTTATGGATACCGATGCTTTTCATGGATTTAGCACTAAGTATGGACTTGACTCTGAGATAGTAGCTTCATTCTATGAATCTTTTGCTACTCACGTTGATCTCCCTAAAGAGAAGTGGTTTAAATATAATCCTCCTGTTGAAGTGAAAGTAGTTACACCTATTACAGTTGAAGAAAAAACTATCACCTATAGTGATCCTATTGTTCCTACTACTTATGTTGAGAAACTCCTTTTCCTGTTAGGATAAAGGATCATGCTAAAACTACGACTGTTGTTCGTAAGAGTAATACTAGGACTTATACACCTCCTGAGCAAATCAATGTTAAACCTAGTATTGCTATGGTTAAAAATCTCTTGGATGATGATTTAGATGGGCATGTTATTTATTTCTGTAATGAATCTGCTAATATTGCTAGACCAAATACTAAGATACATAGACCTGTCGTAGGCATGCCTATTATTTCTGTTAAAATAGGAGATCATTGTTATCATGTCATATGTGATATGGGTGCTAGTGCCAGTGTGATACCTTATGATTTATATAAAGAAATTATGCACGACATTGCACCCGTTGAATTAGAAGACATTGATGTTACTATTAAGCTTGCTAATAGGGATACCATTAAACCTATTGGGATTGTTAGAGATGTTGAAGTCTTGTGCAGGAAGGTTAAATACCCTGCTGATTTTCTTGTTCTTGGTTCCCCACAAGATGATTTTTGTCCCATTATTTTTGGTAGACCCTTCTTGAATACAGCTAGTGCAAAGATTGATTGTGAAAAAGATACTGTCACCGTTGGCATAGATGGTATGTCTCATGAATTTAATTTTGCTAAGTTTCGTAGACAACCTCGTGATAGGGAACCACCTAGTAAGGATGAGATTATTGGTCTTGCTTCCATTGTCGTGCCTCCTATCGATCCGTTAGAACAATATTTTCTAGACCATGAAAATGATATGTTTATGAAGGAAAGAAGGGAAAAGATGAAGTGTTCCTTAAACAGGAACCTATGCTTAAACATAACCTTCCCGTTGAAATTCTTGGGGATCTCCCTCCACCCAAGGGTGATCCCGTGTTTGAACTCAAACCATTACCTGATAATCTTAAGTATGCTTATCTTGATGAAAATAAAATATATCATGTTATTATTAGTGCTAACCTTTCAGAGCAAGAAGAAGAAAGATTATTGAAAACTCTGAAGAAGCACCGAGCAGCTATTGGATATACTCTGGATGATCTTAAGGGCAACATTATGCCAACACAAAATTACAGTGGAGAAAGATGCCAAACCAGTTAGAGATCCTCAACGACGACTAAATCCCAAGATGAAAGAAGTGGTAAGAAAGGAGATACTAAAGCTCCTTGAGACAGGTATAATTTATCCCGTTGCTGATAGTGAATGGCTAAGCCATGTTCATTGTGTCCCTAAAAAGGGAGGTATTACCGTTGTTCCTAATGATAAAGATGAATTGATCCCGCAAAGAATTATTACAGGTTATAGGATGGTAATTGATTTCCATAAGTTAAATAAGGCTACTAAGAAAGATCATTACCCTTTACTTTTTATTGATCAAATGCTAGAAAGACTATCCAAACACACACATTTCTGCTTTCTAGATGGTTATTCTGGTTTCTCTCAGATACCTGTGTCAGCGAAGGATCAATCTAAAACTACTTTTACTTGCCCTTTTGGTACTTTTGCTTATAGACGTATGCCTTTTGGTTTATGTAATGCACCTGCTACCTTTCAAAGATGCATGATGGCTATATTCTCTGATTTTTGTGAAAAGATTTGTGAGGTATTCATGGACGACTTCTCCGTTTATGGATCCTCTTTGATGATTGTTTGAGCAACCTTGATCGAAGTTTTGCGAGATGCGAAGACACTAGTCTCGTCCCTAATAGGGAAAAGTGTCACTTTATGGTTAATGAAGGCATTGTCTTGGGGCACAAGATCTCCGAGAGAGTTATTGAAGTTGATAAAGCCAAAGTTGATGCTATTGAAAAGATGCCATGTCCCAAGGACATAAAAGGTATATGAAGTTTCCTTGGTCATGCCGATTTTTATAGGAGGTTCATTAAGGACTTTTCTAAAATCTCTAGGCCTCGACTAATTTATTGCAAAAGATATTCCTTTTGTCTTTGATGATGATTGTGTAGAAGCATTTGAAATACTTAAGAAAGCTTTGGTCATCGCACCTATTGTTCACTACCGATTGAATTTACCTTTTGAAATTATGTGTGATGCTAGTGATTATGTTGTAGGTGTTGTTCTAGGGCAAAGAGTTGATAAGAAATTGAATGTTATCCAAGATGCTAGTAAGACTCTTGATATCGCCTGAGAAATTATGCTACTACCGAAAAAGAGTTCTTAGCAGTTGTGTTTGCATGTAATAAGTTTAGACCTTATATTGTTGATTCCAAAGTTACTATTCACACTGATCATGCTGCTATTAAATATCTTATGGAAAATAAAGATGCTAAGCCTAGGCTTATTAGATGGGTTCTCTTGCTCCAAGAATTTTATTTTCATATTATTGATAGAAAGGGAGCTGAGAACCCCGCTGCGCATAACTTATCTAGGTTAGAGAATGTTCTTGATGACCCAACGCCTATTGATGATAGCTTTCCGATGAACAATTAGCGGTCATTAATGCTTCTCGTCGCTCCTTGGTATGCTGATTATGCTAATCACATTGTTGCTAAATTTATACCGCCTAGTTTCACGCATCAAAAAAAGAAAAAGTTCTTTTATGATTTAAGACATTACTTTTGGGATGACCCACACCTTTATAAAGGAGTAGAAGGTGTTATTAGACGTTGTGTGCCTGAGCATGAACAGGAACATATCCTATGCAAGTGTCACTTTGAATCCTATGGAGGACACCACGCTGGAGACAGAACTGCACACAAGGTACTACAATCTGGTTTTTATTGGCATATTCTCTTCAAAGATGCTCGTAAATTGTCTTATCTTGTGATGAATGTCAAAGAGTAGGTAACATTAGTAGACGTCAAGAAATGCCTATGAATTACTCTCTTGTTATTGAACCGTTTGATGTTTGGGGTTTTGATTATATGGGACATTTTCCTGCCTCTAATGGTTATACACATATTTTAGTTGCTGTTGATTACGTTACTAAGTGGGTAGAAGCTATTCCAACTAGTAGTGCTGATCATAACACTTCTATTAAAATGCTTAAAGAAGTTCTTTTTCTGAGGTTTGGAGTCCCTAGATATCTTATGACTGATGGTGGTTCACATTTTATTCATGGTGCTTTCCGTAAAATGCTTGCTAAGTATGATGTTAATCATAGAATCGCATCTCCTTATCATCCGCAGTCTAGTGGTCAAGTAGAGTTGAGCAATAGATTGCTCAAATTAATTTCGCAAAAGACTGTGAATAGATCTAGAAAGAATTGGTCCAAAAAACTTGATGATTCATTATGGGCCTATAGAACTGCATACAAAAATCCTATGGGTATGTCTCCTTATAAGATGGTTTATGAAAAAGTGTTTCATTTACCTCTTGAACTTGAACATAAGGCATATTAGGCTATTAAAGAGCTCAATTATGACTTCAAACTTGCCGGTGAGAAGAGGTTGTTTGATATTAGCTCACTTGATGAATGGAGAACCCAAGCCTATGAGAATGCCAAGCTATTCAAAGAAAAAGTCAAACGCTGGCATGATAAAAGGATACAAAAGAGTGAGTTTAACGTAGGAGATTATGTGTTATTATTCAACTCTCGCTTAAGATTTTTTGCAGGAAAACTTCTCTCTAAACAGGAAGGCCCTTACGTTATCGAGGAGGTCTATCGTTCTGGTGCCATAAAAATCAACAACTTCGAAGGCACAAGTCCGAGGGTGGTAAACGATCAAAGAATTAAACATTACATTTCAGGTAACCCTATCAATGTTGAAACTAATATTATTGAAACCGTAACCCAGAGGAATACATAAGGGACACTTTCCAGAACGTTCCTGTCTTTGAAAAGGAATAGGTATGTGGTACGGTAAGTAAACTGACTCCAAAACAACTCCAATGGCAATTTTTATCAGTTTTGGAGTATTTAAGAATTTTAGGAAGAAAGAAGTAGTCCGAAAGGGACATGAGGCCTCCACGAGAGTGGGGGCGCACCCTCCCTTACTGGGCGCGCCCCCTGTCTCGTGGGCACCTCGTGTGCCTCCTGGACTCCGTTTTCTTACACGTTACATATATTGGTCTGTAAAAATTCATTATATATACTCCTGAAGGTTTTGAACACAGTATCACACAAATATCCTCTGTTTCATTTCGAGCTGTTTCTGTTTCAGATTTAGAGCATTATGTCATCTCAGGATTCAGAAGGGGAAAGCAATGTGGCTGATTACCTTGAAGACCCTAAGGTCTACGGGGACTTGGAGCATGACGGCTGGACCTCTGAAGAAGAAGAATACTATGAGCCTAAAGGAAAGGAGGAGACGAGTTCAGACGAGGACGAAACCCCATTACCTCAACCTGGGGATATGCATGTGGAGTTTAGAAAGTCAAGCCTCCCTGATAGAGCAAAGAAGCCAAAGGTCGAGTTTATCCCTTTTCACCTCTTGCAGGAAAATAAACAGGAATTGTGCAAAAGAGTATTAAGCCTTGAGCAGGAGATCGAGGACCTAAAAGAGCAAAATACTATACTCAAGCGTAAATTGAGGAAGAAGCCTACATCATCAACAACTCCTACTCCATCACCTCCGAGGACATAATCACATGGGTATGGGCACTCCCCTTGGCAGCTGCCAAGCTTGGGGGAGGTGCCCCGGTATCGTATCACCATCACACTCCTATCTTTACCGTTTTATTTAGTTCGATCCTTTTAGTAGTATCTTGATCTAGTAGATTGAAGTTTTGATATCAAGTAGTTTTGAGTTTTGCTTTGTGATCTCTATATGTAATCGAGTCCGTGAGCTATCTATAATAAAGATTAGTGTTGAGTCAAGAGCTTTGCTATGTTGCTATGATCTTGAGGAAGTAGAAAGAATAAAAGAGTTCATATTGATCTTATGGTTAGTGATGACTTCACATATAGAAAGTATGAGGCATAAAAGTTGTTGAGAGTTGATAAACGTAGTTTTGGTCATCGTTGCAATTAATAGGAAGTGATAAGGGAAGAGGGGTTCACATATAAATATATTATCTTGGACACCTTTTATAGTTGGGAGCACTCATTAAGTATGACATGCTAAAAGAGTTGACGTTGGACAAGGAAGACAACGTAATAGTTTATGTTTTCTCACATCTCAGTTAAAGTATATTGTCATAGTTAAAGTATATTTTCATTGACCTTCCAAACATGTTGAGCTTGCCTTTCCCCCTCATGCTAGCTAAATTCCTTGCACTAAGTAGAGATGCTACTTGTGCTTCCAAATATCCTTAAACCCAGTTTTGCCATAAGAGTCCACCATACCTAGCTATGAATTGAGTAAGATCCTTCAAGTAAGTTGTCATGTTGCAGGCAATAAAAATTGCCATCCAAATATGTATGACTTATTAGTGCAGAGAAAATAAGCTTTATACGATCTTGTTGTGGAAGTAATAAAAGCGACGGACTGCATAATAAAGGTCCACATACAAGGGGCAATATAAAGTGACGTTCTTTTGCATTAAGATTTTGTGCATCCAACCCTAAAAGCACATGACAACCTCTGATTCCCTCTGCGAAGGGCCTATCTTTTACTTTATGTTTTTACTTTATGCTTGAGTCAAGGTGATCCACACCTTTCCCCTTTTCATTTTATCCTTTGGCAGGCTCCTCATGTTAGAAAGATCATGATATATATATCCAATTGGATGTAAGTTAGCATGGGCTATTATTGTTGACATCACCTAAAGGTGAATACGTTGGGAGGCAACACAATAAGCCCCTATCTTTCTCAGTGTCCGGCTGAAACTCCATAACCACGAGTATTGCGTGAGTGTTAGCAATTATAGGAGACTATAAGATAATTGAGTATGTGAATTTGCTGAAAAGCTCTATTGTTGACTCTTTCTGATGTTACGATAAATTGCAATTGCTTCAATGACTAAGATTATAGTTTGTTAGTTCCCAATGAAGTTTTTGAACCATACTTGACATTGTGAATTGATTGTCACTTGAGCATAGGAAATCATATGACAAAATCGATATATGTTGCTGTCATAAGAATGATCATGATGCCCTCATGATCGTATTTTATTTTTATCGACACCTCTATCTCTAAACATGTGGACATATTTTTTGATATCGGCTTCCGCTTGAGGACAAGCGAGGTTTAAGCTTGGGGGAGTTGATACGTCCATTTTCCATCATGCTTTTATATCAATATTTATTGCATTATGGGCTATTATTACACATTATATCTCAATATTTATGGCTATTCTCTCCTATTTTACAAGGTTTACCATGAAGTGGGGAATGCCGCAATGGAATTCTAGCCGAAAAGGAGCAAACATTGAAACCTATTCTCAGACCGCCCAAAAATCCTCAAACTCCACGAAACCTATTTTTGGAATTAATAAGAATTATTGAGCGAAGAAATACACTAGGGGCCCACACCGCCCAGAGGGTGGGGCACGCCTGCCTCCCCGGGCCCCGGTGGGCCTCCGTGTCCTTCTTCGCTATATGAGAGCTTTTACCTGGAAAAATCATGGGCAAGCTTACGTGATTTAAACTCCGCCGCCACGAGGCGAACCTTGGCGTAACCAATCTAGGGCTCATGCGCTGTTCTCGCCGGGGACACTTCCCTCCGGGGGGAAATCATCACCAACGCCATCACCAACGATCCTCTCATCGGGAGGGTCAATCTCCATCAACATCTTCACCAGCACCATCTCCTCTCAAAACCCTAGTTCATCTCTTGTATCCAATCTTGTATCAAAACCACAAATTGGTACCTGTGGGTTGCTAGTAGTGTTGATTACTCCTTGTAGTTCATGCTAATTGGTTTACTTGGTGGAAGATCATATGTTCAGATCCTTTATGCATATTATTACTCCTCTCATTATGAACATGAATATGCTTTGTGAGTAGTTACGTTTGTTCCTGAGGACATGGGTGAAGTCTTGCTATTAGTAGTCATGTGAATTTGGTATTCGTTCGATATTTTGATGAGATGTATGTTGTCTTTTCCTCTAGTGGTGTTATGTGAACGTCGACTACATGACACTTCACCATTATTTGTGCCTAGAGGAAGGCATAGGGAAGTAATAAGTAGATGATGGGTTGCTAGAGTGACAGAAGCTTAAACCCTAGTTTATGCGTTGCTTCGTTAGGGGCTGATTTGGATCCATATGTTTAATGTTGTGTTTAGGTTTACCTTAATACTTCTTTTGTAGTTGCGGATGCTTGCAATATGGGTTAATCATAAGTGGGATGCTTGTCCAATTAAGGACAGTACCCAAGCACCGGTCCACCCACATACCAAATTATCAAAGTACCGAACGCGAATCATATGAACGTGATGAAAACTAGCTTGACGGTAATTCCCATGTGTCCTCGGGAGCTCTTTTCTCATTATTAGAAATTGTCCAGGCTTATCCTTTGCTACATAAAGGATCGGGCCACCTTGCTGCACTTTATTTACTTGTTGCTCGTTACTATTTATCTTATCACAAAACTATCTATTACCTATAATTTCAGTGCTTGCAGAGAAAACCTTACTGAAAACCGCTTATCATTTCCTTCTGCTCCTCGTTGGGTTCGACACTCTTACTTATTGAAAGGAATACGATAGATCCCCTACACTTGTGGATCATCACGGTGCTCCATACCGAATGCCTACCTTACATTCTGTTGCAGAGGAATGTAAGGTACTACATTTGTTCCTCTCAAAACTATGTCCGTGTGCTATGTTATGACTGCAACCCGGAGTATCCTAGTATGTAGTGGTGGTGTGTGAGCATCATTTGAATATTTTATGTAATATATGTGTGGATGTGAACCTATTTAGGCGTGAAAGCAGATACGTTTATGTTTATCATTATTATTATGGTTTCATCATTTGCAGCACCAGTTTGTTGTTTTGAATGCGTCTATGATGTTTTAAAACATGGCAAATGTAGTTTATCAGACATGGTTAGTAAAAGTTATCGTCGTTTTTCATTTGGCTGTTTGCTTCTTCTTTTTCATTGCTAACTGCACCGGCTAGCATGGTAGTTTGATCATGTACTCTTTTTCAACTTGTTTCCCATAGATTGCACACAACACACTATGTATGACTAAACCGCATCAAATTAACACGGAAATATACGCGATGCAGAGTCATTACAAATAACATGGCATATTTTAGTACAGCTAACATGGCAGATCCAGTACAAACAACACAACAGATTTAGCATAAACAACATGGCAGATCCAGTATACTTAACATGGCAGATCCAGTATAATTAACATGGCAGATCCAGTAACTTACCATGGTAGATCCAGTATAAAATATCATGGCATATTTAGTATAAAATAGCATGGCAGATTAACTACACATAACATGGCAGATTAAGTACACATAACATGGCAACTGCAGTTATCCATTCAATGCATTTTCCTTCAACTTCTGATGCCCCTCAAGAGTCATTCTCCCATTTTTTAAAAAAAATTAGAACATCTAGATTACAAAATAAAATGTCACCTAGGACCATGTCACAGTGCCCCAATGTTGATTACGGATTGCCCGTCCCTTTCTTTGTTTTCTTGTGTTTTGCTTGAATCTCCAATCCCGATTTGTATCTTATCTCTTTTGGACGCCCCTTTGTGATGGAACGGGGCGGGTTCCTGACCTGGGTTTGTGTGCTTGCTGTTCCAGATCCTATCTCCGAGTTTTCAGATGATAGCCCCATGGACGAAGGCACACTTGATGTGCGGGGGAACCTGTGTAAGGCTTCCTCAGCTTTCTCTTCTTGATCTTGTCAAGCTCTTTTTTCAGGGCCTTCTTGTGTTTTTCTGCGACTCTCGCTGTCTCATCACTCTTGCACGCTTCATCAATTAGCTGAGGATAGTTCTTTGTCAACACAATGTGCCTCATGGCTTCCATGGTTGACTCCGGTCTCCCGTCATGCATAGCCAGAACTGCATTTGTTGTCTGCGGCGCCAACGCGTCGTCAGCGTCCCAAGTCCATCGCCGCCTTATGAAATGGCGGGGCATCCGTGTCACCGCATGCATGTCCATTATTTTTAGTATGTGCCAGCACACAATGTCGTCCCGTTCAAACCTGCAGCATTGGCAGTAGTATTCGCCTTGGCCTATCGAGGCTTTCACAAAGTAGTTCCTTCCTTTGTCTGGGTCTTCAGGTTCTGAATCTGACATGCCCAAAATAGAACACACCTTGAACGTATGTTTGTCCACCTGGAAAGCCGTGAACATGCTGGCATGCTTTATTTCTTCCTAGAATCTGCAAGTTTTGTGTGTTTTTTGTTAAACTATCGTGTGCTGTTTTTTTAGCACCTTATGTTGTCGTGGTCAATAGAAGTACATTTCATTTGAACATGACAAATAGATTACATTACACATGGCAATTGTAGTACATTACACATGGCAACTGTAGTACGTTAGACATGGCAACTGTAGTACATTAGACATGGCAACTGTAGTACATTAAACATTGCAACTGCAGTACATTAAACATGGCAACTGCATAACGTTTTCAACTGGCCATTGTCATTTCCATACCAACATTCCCAATGGAAGCACAGTGCATAAAACATGGCAACTGCATTTATTAAACATGGCAACTGCAGTTGAGTAAACATGGCAATTGCATTTCAGTAAACATGGCAATTGTATTCCAGTAAACATGGCCAATGCAGTTCATTAAATATGGCAACTACATAACATTTTCAATTGGCATTGGCATTTGCATACCAACATGCCCAATGGAAGTACAGTGCATTAAACATGGCAACTGCATTTCATTGAACATGGCAACTGCAGGTGAGTAAGCATGGCAAACAGTAGTTCATTAAACATGGCAACTGCAGTTGAGTAAGCATGGCAAACAGTAATTCATTAAACATGGCATCCACATATCATGACAACTGCATTGCATTCTATATGGCATCTACTGCCTTCATGCTTGTGTAAATAAGATTGCAACGCAACTGACTTACTTGTTAAAGATCTTGTTGGTGTATATCTTGCTCATTTGCCTCTCCATCGGTAAATACGTTAGCAATTTTGGCTGCTTTAGCACGGTGTTTGCTTCTTGCTGTAGCTCAGATCCCAGTATTTTTTGTTGCAAAGCTGTGTACTGCTTGGCAAACTGTAGCAATGAGTTGCCAGGTCTCACGTACCGCTTCAAAATAGCATTGAACCCCTCGTCATGCGTAGTCTGCAGAACGGAAGAAGCATCGCATGAAGTAGGCCGACACCCAAGATACCGCTTCTCCCACAGGCTAGCAAGAGTCTCGTTGTCTTGGACTTGATATGTTTCAATCATGGCCATCCAGATCCTTTCAAACTCCTCCACCGTCAAGCTGTGGTCCACACGCAGCTCGAATGCCTTGTGCAGCTCTGGACGGTCAGCAAAGAATGGTCCTAGCGTCTCCTCGGCCTTCTTTATAATGTGCCACCTGCAGTGCCTGTGCACTACCAAAGGAAAGACCTCCTCTATGCCTGCACGCATGCTAAAACCTGGTCTGTTATTATGTTCATCGGAACAAGTCCATCCATGCACTCCAAGAAGGTCTTGAACAGCCAAATGTACCCATCCGTGTCTTTGTTCCGAACGAGCCCGCATCCGAACTGCAACGACTGCTTGTGGTTATTTATTCCTATGAATGGAGCGCATGGCATCTTGTACATATTAGTGAGATATGTCGCGTCGAATGAAATGCAATCTCGGAAATGTTTGTAGGCTCTTCTTGCAGCACCATCCACCCAATATATGTTCCTGACACGATCCTCATCGCCCAACCTTATCATGTAGAAGAAATCTAGATCTTCCTTTGCTTTCTCATCGAAGTAGGCCATTGTGGCCTCTATGTCAGCCAACTTGCTCTCTCTACGGTACTTTGCCTTTAGGTTTGTGATGTCAGCTGGTATGTAGGGCATGCTACTCAGAGTCCCTTTTTTGCTGTGGATGAGTGATAGTATCTGGACCATCTTGATGGACTGACGTTACAATCATGTAGCAGCTTTATGAATTTCATCTCGAGGGAGGTGAATCCTCTGTGGGCGGTCAGAAATTTTACTAGGTCGAACTTATTTATGAGTTTGTGGTTGTGCTCGTCAAAATATTCAGTGACCACCCACTGTGCTCCATCTATGTTTAGCTTACACCGGACAGGGCATTCCGTCTTGAGAATGATACCTCTCTTTCGTTCCGGAACGACAGGCGCAACACCTTTCCCCTTCTTGTTCCTTTGTGCCTTGTGGCACCTCATCTCACCTCTACTGTACTCGTTAGTTTTCTTAATCTTCCTATGGTATTCGATGTTGACCGCAAACCCATGGAACTTTGCATATGTCTGGTAGAATTCCTTTGCTTCTGCGAACGATTCAAATCTCGCCCAACGATCGCGGGCTGAGGTACCACGATCTCGATTGCCCACCATCTTCATCCCCTTGTGCTTCGTCATCGCTTTCATCATTCACTTCAAGATCGGGCGGCGCTTCATCTACTTGAGTGTTGCCAGTGCTTGTGTTCAAAGGGGTGCTTGTCGGCATTGCTGGAATGATTTCCATTTCCGACTCTGACTCGGCATTGTTTGCGGCATGATTGTTGGCTGGCTGGTGGAACGCGTCTTCCTGCGCTCAGAGCTCCCCGCAGTAGATGTCCCCGCGCCGTTGTTCACTGTAGTTGTAGGCCCTGTAATAGAAAAAACAGGTACGAGCGTAAGATTTTTCTTGAATAACATGTTTATCGTAACGGAGCACATCAACTTCAAGTGATTTGGCATGACATCATTCAAATAGCAAGCCGTGAGTCTGCATGTGGACATGCATGTCAACTGTAGTTGGCCAGCCATGGTAGCTGCAGTCCAACAAACATGGCAACTACTGTTGCCAATGCATGGCAACCAGCTCTTTTCAGTACGAAAACTTGGATTCTATATGCATGGCAGCTGCAGTCCTACATACATGGCAAATACTGCTGCCAATACATGGCAACCAGTGTGTTCTAGCATCAAAACTTTGTATTCTAGGCTTGAGCTCACAAGGCAAATGCAATCAACCATTAGTGCTGCACACATGCTTTTAGCAATTGGCAAATCCCGAAGACAATATATGACTCATTGCACACAACCATGTTTGATTTTTTCCACCATCACTGCTACACAAATCTTCTTTTCCTCACATGCTATTCCCACAAAAACAAATGCAGTGCTCTTTTGTGGTTCAAATTTCCTTACCTTGTTGTGTTGCATGTGCCCATCTTGTGTGGTCTGTCACACCAAATTGACGTGCTCTATCTGCAATCTGTGAAGCTTGCCATGAGACGTTTGCCGGGGTAGCACCACCATAATAACCTGTAAGCATGGTAGTAGTTGGTCAATGCATGGCAACTACAGTTTGTCCTTGCATGGCAACTGCAGTTTGTCCTGGCATGGCAACTGCAGTTGTCCTGGCATGGCAACCGCAGTTGTCTAGGCATGGCAATTGTAGTTATCCAGGCAATGGCAAGTGTAGTTGTCCAGGCAATGGCAACTACAGTTGTTCAGGGATGGCAACATCAGTTGTTTAGTCATGGCAATTGCAGTTGTCCAGTCATGGCAACTGCAGCTGTCAACTATGCTCCTTCTGCTAATTCACCATCGGCAACTTCACTTTTTATGGACTCACCTGTGTATGACGTCGATGGAAGGTACATGGGTGCCGCCAGATGCCACGTGCTGCATGAAGGTTCTGCATTTTTTCCCGACATAACTCGTGAGTCTTTTGCCATCCTTTGCAAGTTTATTTTTCATGTCCACACCAGTATGTTTCTTTTTCGTATGCGTTACCTTGATTTGCCACATTAGCTAGTTGAAGTTGGCTGCCCGTACATTTTTCAGTGTTAGCGCCCTGTGACTGAACTTGCCATGGTACCCCCCTTGAGTGTGTTTTGGTCATAAGAACTTGCGAAAAATGACAGTGTAGGACATAAGTAGAATGCCATCTTCATCGTTGCGAACATGGCAAATGTTCTTTTCTTTGTTATCATGCATCATACCAATGTCTTCGTACTGTTCTAGTAGTGGCAGCAACGGCCCTGCAGAAATGAGTTGACTGTACTCTGCTGCATCCCAAGGGGGCATTTCTGGCCTTTGAGAACCCCAAGGATCAGCGCCATCTTCGTGATTCATTCTTCACGAAGGTGGCGACTGGATCCACGCTATAGGGGTAAAACACTACATGGTTTTGTGTGTCTTCGCATTTGCCAAGCAGAATACACCAGATCTGCCATGTACTACGCTAGAGATAAGCTTAAGTTCTCAGTTCGCTTGATGATAGTAGTTGGTAATGAATGGATGCGTAGGAATCCCTAAAAAAAGGGAGAGAAATGAGAAATTTGGAATAAAGGGGGTGGGAAAATTAATTTCCACTTGTGTCTAACGTCAGTTGCCACCTATCATTGTCATTAATTGCCACCATGCTAACCTGTTGCTTGCCATCCTATTGTAGTGGTTGTTGCCATCGAATCAAACGGATAGCTAGCACCCCGATTTTAGAAAAGAGAGTGGATGTGCAAGTCCTACTTGCCATGATGTGTTGGTTGCCTACGCATGAAAATGTGATAACATTGACGTGTTATCTTCTACGTGCAAGCAGCAGAAGAATACATTTTTTGTGGATTGTTGATGCGTTCTTGTTCATGCAGTGATTGAGAACACATTGTTGATGAGAAGTAGTAGGAGATCGGGAGATTCACCAGCTTTTAGTTGGTCGTCTTTGGAGGGCGGGGTTGGGGTGGGGGGCGGGGGTGGGGGAGGGTTGGGGTGGGGTTTGCGGTGGGAAGGCCCTACGGATCTGCTCTGGTTGCCATGGCAACCAGAGAAGGCCGGCGATGGAGGTAGGGGTTCGGGAGGTGGGAGACGATGGCGGCACTCGGGATTGGGGATCGATCGGAGGCCGGGATGGCTGGGTCATGCGGGCTGCGGGGTCGTCTGGCCCGGACGTGCGGGCGGGTTTGCCACACACCGGACGTGCGGGCTGTGCCTTTGCGCGCTCGGACACGGTCGTGCGGGCGGGTTCCTATCCATGCCACACGAGGCGTGTGGCACAACCACCCGATACACCACACGTGTGGCAGTTATCGGGACCCTAAATAAAATACATGTGAGGGAGAGGATTGGAGCACAAGACATGGTTGTTTAAGCCTATTTTATCTATATACATTTCTTTCTACCTGTAACTTAAACTCTCATACTTCTATAACGGTTCATCTTTTTCACGATAGATAGACGACCTGATAGCAATGGCCGACATGTATTGTATGGTGGTGATGCCAGCCACCTGGAGCCTGAGTGGCACAGTTCAGGAGTAGAGCGCTGGAGTTGCAGAGGGTATCGAATGACCCGAGGAAATGCATGGATTTGATGAGACCAGGTCATTCAAGTGCTTTAGATGGCCAATCGTCCGATTAACAACATCAGAATACCTAGGAGTTCATCAACAAATGGCTCATCGTTCTTAAAGTATCACCATGGTAGCTTAGATTTAGGGAGTGTCTATCCGACACTTTAGACTGTTTTCAACTGAAAAACAGTCAAGAGGCTATAGCCATTCATTCACAGAAATAGAGGTGCATTGAACTCAGAAAAAACCTGCCACTTCCCACCCATTTGGCACGAGTAAGCTACTGGTCCGCATTTGGTAACTAGTTCCAGTTCCAGTCTTATTTGGGCAAGCTTGTTGTACTTCTCTAGGTAAGCAAAACAATCTTGGTTACATAAATTTCAGAGATAGTGAAAGAGAGCTTGATCTACAGGACAATGAGCGAAACAAAAAAAGAAAGGGCCTTCGTCGATGTGAAACACCATCAGTTTCAGTGTGACCAATCCTAGCTCAAGATCATCATACAGAAATCTTCCAAGCCATACTTTGATATCCTTCCATGAGAACAGGACTTGATAATAAACCTAGTGAGAACAAGATTGTTGAAAAATGATGGTAAAGCACCCAATAAAGGCGGGAAAGTCTGATATATTTTTTTCGAAAAGGGGGGACTTCCCGGCCTCTGCATCAGAATGATGCATAAGCATTAAGTAATATCGACATCTGGGTCGATGTGCAGACGCCTGATATGGTAGCACATTTATGCATTTCAGCCTGATATGGTTAGCACCTTTGATATTCGTCCGGAAGATGATATTCAAGGTAATATCGACATCTGGGTCGATGTGCAGACGCCTCCAGTTATACCATTATGTGAGTTTCTCAACCGTATTTATGTCTTCGATATTGTTTATTCAAAAATAGTTGACAACTAATTTCTATTGACAGCTTATTTCCATTCAAGCAAACATGCCTGGCGCATGGTAGACATGACTGTCCACTGTCCCGGGGCTGAACTAAATTGCGAGGAGATAGGTCATTATGTTTTATGGCTTGAGGATCTTCATACTGTCAAGGCAAATTATTTTCCTGGACTTAAAAATCTTAGTACTCAAAACGTGCGACCAATAGTGTTCCTATTGAATTATGGTCACATCTATTTAGGAAAGATGGAAAAAAATTACTATTTGTCCTCAGTGCATCTTTTGCATACATTATTTTTTTAAGCTAAACTTCATTGCTAAGTATGTTACTATACGATGTTCTTCAACAGGGACTCCCGATGAATCTTGTGCCTCATTGGATCGAGACTAAAGGTCGCATGAGAATGGTTAGCTTACGACCAAGACATCCTACAATGCACTTTAGTGCATTCAGTATTTCTAAAAGCGAGGAATGCTTAATAGTGAAAGACTGAAGCAAAATTGTGAACGATCATAGAGAAGTACTAGGGGGCAGCAATCAGAAGCGCAGTCCATGATTAGGAGACAGGTTCATCCGCATGCTCCAACATGATGAAGCAGGAGTGCTACACATGTTTTATGCTATTTTACCTGAGAGAGAGCAGCAAGAGTGATTAGCTAGCTAGAAATGAGTTTGAAGATGATGATGTGTTACACTATGACTGTAACGACCAAATCTCGAAGGATTTGAGT
>JAHHZJ010000581.1:0-21918 GCA_021437245.1 Aegilops speltoides | reverse complement strand
TGTAGTACTTTTAAAGTACTCACCGCTTGTTGATTTGGCCGATGTCGACGGGCGATCTCATGGATGAAGAGTTCGATAGCGAGTCCGACGCCTAGAGGAGTCCCACCAGTCCTGCATGCAATTTTGGTTTTGGTCATTGTACTATATCCGCTCGCTACCCAAATAAATTCACCGAGCCTCACCTCGACGCCGATGAGATGCTAGTTGAGCATATCACTTCACCGTGATATACCACCACCGCCAGCTTTAGTTCGAGTCAAGAGTATGCCACCTCACCTTGTGTTATACCCGCCATTATGTATAATTATTACGCGCTTGTAATAAATTTGTTGAGCATCCTTGGCTCAGCCTCAGATTATATTTTATGCTACCGCTTATCAGATCAAGAATTTGTCTACCAAAGAGGAGTACTTCTCAAAAACTGGGTAACAAGATTGGCTTTTCAATAAATATTTTTATCGAAAACCGGTCAAGCCTTTATGCGTGTCGCCGACGCCTCGACCGTGGCATTTCTTTTAAAAGCCCTTTATGCGGTGTCGCCGACGCTCGACCGTGGCATTTCTTTTAAAGCCCTTATGCGGTGTCGCCAGACGCCCGACCGTGGCATTTCTTTTAAAGCCCTTTATGCGTCGCCGACGCTCGACCGTGGCATTTCTTTTAAAGCCCTTTATGCGTGTCGCCAGACGCCCGACCGTGGCATTTCTTTAAAGCCCTTTATGCGGTGTCGCCAGACGCTCGATCGTGGCATTTCTTTTAAAGCCCTTTATGACGCCGCCGACGCCTCGATCATGCATTTCTTTTAAAGCCCTTTATGCGGTGTCGCCAGACGCCTCGATCGTGGCATTTCTTTTAAAGCCTTTATGTGACGCCGCTCGACGCCTCGATCGTGGCATTTCTTTCCTTCTATTTATTTATTTACCTTTCGAGGCGCCGCCTCGCATAATCTCGATCGGGTTTCATTTTGTTTATGTTGTTGATTTTCCGCGGACTACCGCCGCTTCCTTTTTATTTATTCCGTATGCTAATATACTGTTCATGCATTGGTGTATTTATCAAGACGCATTTCATGCATGCATTTGTTATATCTTACGTCCGAACGGTCTTTATGAAGTACTTTTAAAGTACTCACCGGCTTGTTGATTTGGCCAGATGTCGACGTAAGGCGATCTCATGGATGAAGAGTTCGATAGCGAGTCCGACGCCTAGAGGAGTCCTACCATTCCCAGGCGCACTCTTTGGTTTTGATCATTGTACTATATCCGCCTCGCTACCCAAATAAATTCAGCTCCAGCGGACCATTGGCTAATCCTATCTTAGCTGTGTCGAAAAACTTAGGCAAACCAACCCACCAGTGCCATAACCAAAACCCAGCCAAGCTTCGCAAGATAGCCACACAAAGGACTTCCGACATTTTAGGCAACATGCTCAACCTACCAACCTAGCTTGTCGATCACGCCACAAGAATCAGCACCCAGATGTCTCCCCACAAGCGCATGAGGAAGACTCCGCCCCTTTTTCTATAAAAGGGCACGCTTAACCCCAAAGACAAAGACAAATTTCCCCAACCTAGCCACAATGCCTGGCCCCATAGTGCACAATGAAACCACAGCAACCAACCTTGAGGTTTTGTGACCATCCTCGCAAACCTCACCCGTCAGGCCTATGCGTAGAGGAGCCACCAGAGTATGTTGTGTACCAAGGACCCATGAGCGTGAAGACCACACCTGGGCCACTGCTCACATCTACTAGGGGTCTAGCGCCTCAACGCCTTACTGTGTTCACCGAAGAACAACTTCCTTTGAGCCACAAGCCATTCAACTAGCTGCTCGAGAGGCTATAGTTCATCTCGTGCACTTATCGCCTGTAGTTAACTGTCGCCGCTCCACTACTACCCTGCACGCCAAGGGTATGGTAGACCACCCTAGTTGCCAACGGAGATCACGAGATGGATCCCGATTGTTGCACCTAGTGCGCCATGTAAGTGCACTAGAGGC
Source organism: Aegilops speltoides (assembly GCA_021437245.1). Classification (NCBI taxonomy): domain Eukaryota; kingdom Viridiplantae; phylum Streptophyta; class Magnoliopsida; order Poales; family Poaceae; genus Aegilops; species Aegilops speltoides. The sequence continues at coordinate 19,924 of JAHHZJ010000581.1, read as the reverse complement.
ACTGCTCACCGATCACCATTGATCTGATCGCAGCTCGAGGAGAGCTGGTCTGCTCGGACCCCAATTAGAAGAGAAGACGAGCCCGACGCCGACAACCCGGCCGGTTGTTTGGACAGCCGATCGAGACCCCGAGGTCAGCTCCAGCCATCAACCGAGATGCCTTGATGACCCCGTGGTGCTTCGCCACCTTTGGGAACACACTCCAACGGGTTAGGCCAACAACTGCGTGATGGTCATCATCGCTACCCCGACCTCGCTGCTCCTCCGCCATCTCCGACTAATTCCGCAAAGTGAGACACGTGAGAAGACTCAACATCCACCAGCGCGCTCGCTTAGACATAAACGAAGTAGACTAAGCCGCGCGTAATGGTACCGAGTCTTAGTGTATCCTTACTTTGTAGTCATGCAACCGTATATTAACGCAGCTCGCTGACGCGTTCCTATTTTAATAGAATGGCCTTGCGATTTTGTCAAGACGCAATTGCATAATTTCCGCACAGCTACTAAGACCAACCTTGACGGCAACCACAAGAATATCGCCTCTTTATGAGATATGTGTATCTCCGCACGGACCCCGACTCTTGAGGTAATCCGCAGATTTATTACCTTTCACCACGGTAAATGAACCAGCCCAGATGTTATATAAGAAGGCCACCTGTGACCTTACCCAAAGAACCCTCACCTCGCACCACTCTCACAACCATCTCTTGTCATGCCGAGCCATAGCATTCATCCGAGAACCCCAGATGCAACCCTGTGGCTTTGTCAAAATATTGTGGGATTTTACCCAGTACCATGGGTTCTACCCAGCCACCCCAAAGACGAGCTGTTCAAAACAAGGATCACCCCATCCACCTCGTATCATCGGGCAGCAAGACACATTCCTCCCATAGACCCCAACCAAGATCCAATGTGTTTCTTCATGGGGAAATCTATGCCAACCCCACAATCGGCCATAGAAGATGCTGCGAAGAAGCAATTGCTCGCCTTCGATCCGCGAAGATTCTATGCCCGCGAACGCGATATTATTATTTTCCGAGTCGCAACACCGGAGGAGTGACATCTTTTCCTTGGGCGATTGAGAAGGACCCAAGATTAGCCAACCTTATCCAAGATATCATCGCCTAGAGCATTTGAACCAGCGGGTGATGGATTATCTCCGAACTCGCCGATTTAAATCCTCGATTGCAATCGCAGATCACCGAGGCCCGACCCGAGAGACGATACATCGATCGGTCAATCCATTGCCTCCGATAGACGAGGAGTGTATCCTCTACCGTAGACATTTTATCGTGACCACACCCAGCCATCGCTTGCCTTTTAGACGCCATCGCTGTATTTGTTTTTGCAGCATTTATATTTGCATTGTAACTTACGCGGGTACCTCGAATTGTGCGTGAGTCGCGATTTAGTTTCTACTATTATGAGTAAGTTCCTTCGTGAATAACTCGTAATCGCGAACAATCCTAGTAAGAGTTTTCCTTACCGATTGCTGCATCGCATATTTCCCGACATGAATTATTTTATTTCACACAGCACAACGACCACGTACACTCGACCATAATCATCCGAGCACCTACAATCGCTTTGTAAAACTTTGCAACGGTGTTACATCCGCTAACCACCCCTAACAACAGCTTGGCACCCGCACACCCCACCTACTCTCGTGATTACCGCCACCACGGAGAGCCAAAGACCGAGCAGCAGATCACGGCGATCATCAAGGATCATCACGCAAGACAGAGCACGGAGAGCCCCAAGACGCTGCCAGCCCTCCGCACAACAGATCACGCATCAGTCCCGCACCACCTCCGCCATTAGAGCCTCGCCTCGAGCTCCGCCAGCAGAAACAGAGAGAAGAAGAGAGAAGGAGGAGCGAGGCCAGTGTGAGGAAGCAGAGGAGAACGCCATGGTCATTTTATAGCTCGAGCTCGGTGTACGGTGGACGAGGTCCACCCACGCCGCCAGCCGATCGCGGTGTTCGAGGCGAATCCATGAAAGCAGTGCCGACAAGACTGCCTCATGAGGTGAGTGCACACTGCACCGCAAGAGAAGCACGCCACAAGACTACCAAGAAGACGGCCTAGATGCCCTACACGCTAGACGCCACGGTGGAGAAAGCCGAAAGCGCAAGGAGAGAGGAAGATGAGAGAGCTAGAGGAAGAAGGAGAGACTGACAAGGGCCCCGGTCCCAAGATAAGTCAGCCAGAGAGAGCACTGCGTTTCTGCACGACTCAAATAGATTGTTAAATTTAGAATTTATTCTCAATTCACTGGCCCAGCCAGAGAAATTGCCTGCTTTCATAGCATGGATTTTTTTTCCACGCAGCGCCAAGATTACACCAGTAGTTGCTCACCACTTATTGTCCTCTCATCAGAGCCTCTTTTTACCGTCTCTGTAAAATGATCTTTTGACCAAGTAAAAGTATTTTTTTCTGCTTTGTAACTTTAGCAAATCTCGAGGACTAGATTTTTTTAAGGGGGTAGTGTTGTGACACCCAAAATTTTGACCTTGTTTTATTAATTAAAATTTTGCCAGAAATTAAAACTTTTGTTTTCCTGGGCTCCTTTGATTTTTGAAACTTTTTCTCCTTGCTATTATGGAGTTTTCCCCATAGAGACAACTTTTCAGATATGTTATTGGACTTGTTTAACCTCTCAAGAAAAACTTTTCTTTTATTAGTAAGACTAATTACATAATTATTTTGCTTGATCTTTGTTTTCTTGAAAAATGGTTTTCAAGGTTATATGGCCCTATTTGAACTACAACCAGTTGATATATTTATCTAAAAATCCCACAAAATTTGGAGAGGTCATGTGATGTTTTTAAATCACTTTTAATCAAAAATATCTTTTAATCTTGAATTATTTTGAGTGCTACACATGTTTTCTTCTCTCGTCCAGAGAGCAACTTTGCAATCGCAACCCTTTTAAATAATTCTTTCTAGCCTCCACCAAAATTATGGGATGTCAAGAGAGCATATCATTCCCTTTGTGCAAAAACCCAGTTATGTTCTTTGAAAATTTTGAGTGAATCATTCTCATTTCCATTCTGGTCCAACTTGAGGTTTTGTACTACAAATATATTTTTAACTTGCTCATTTTGCTGTGATTATCCCTCCTACTTGTAGCCATCCCTACTAAACCCTTAAGTCCAGGAGAGGACCCATAGGATGATTCTAAGTGCTTGCAACATTGCCATTTGCTTTCTCCGTCTGCAATGGAAGTTTTGCAAAACTTGCACTAGCAAGTTTCTCCTTTCGCAAACTAACTTCACCACTCCCTCTTGCATCCAAAGAGACCCCACTATGGAAGTTTTGGCCACTCCAAGAATTGCCTAGATGCCTCGCATTTTATCAAACACCCTATGTGCATGTCCCGAATTGGCATGATCTCAAGTCTACACTATGAACTTGCACCTCCGATCAAACAAGCATGTCCACTAGACTCCTGCTACTTTAACCTAGATCTCGCTAAATGCCAGCCTCACCCAAGCTCAGAGCATGCTCGCATTTCGTCGAGCACGCCCCTGCACGCCAGAAGCTGAAAGCAGAGCGCAGGCTTACACGCACATGCGCCGAGCCGACACGCTGGCCCCACGGCTTTGTCCCGCTCGCAGACCACGCGACGCGCCCCGTGCTCACCGCAACACGCCAAGCCGCCGCCACTCCCGCAGGCAGCGCTTAGCCGCCATCGCCGCCTCGACAGCCCGCCATGTCGGCGCCGCCCGAGCCTTCCCCGCCGCCACTGCCTCGGCACAGCCCGAGCTCATCCGCAGCTTTGTCCGCAAGCCTCGCCGCCGCCACGCTGCTTCTACAAAGACAGAGAGGCGGTTCGCCGCCGTTTATCTCCGCCGCCACGAACCGACTCGACGAGCTATAAAGGAAGCCCGAGCTCATACAAGCCTTCAGCAGCCTCATACCACCCCAACGACACCCCCACAGCCCGCAATCGTCTCGGAACGCCGTTTTCTCATCTCCGCAACCACGGCCGCCGCCATCGCCTGTTCACTCCGCGCCCAGAGCCTCCTCTCCGTTTTTCACTAAGAGCTACCTCATCCTCCCGTGAACCATTTCTAATCAATTTGGTTCGGAGCCATCGCGCCACAAAATCACTCACACCGGCCACCTTCTCGCCATGAGCTGCCACGGCAACTCCTCCACCCCGGTGACCTCATGATCACTGTAAGGACCGCTTAGGAGTGGCGGATCCATCCTCGCACTCAGACGCTCATGGGACGCTGCCGGGCGACGATCGCCGACTCCGGCCGGCTCGGGAGAGGAAGAGGAGGAGGGCGATTAGTCAACCCGACTAGTGGGCCCTCGACCCACTGTTGGTGATTTCCGCGCTCCACGCTGGATAAGTGATAGCGTAATGCCAAGCACGCTTCCCGCTCCAAAGCGCAATCCTCTCAAACGCTTTTTTTTCTCGCTTATTTAAAACCAGATTTGACCGTAACTTTGACTGGTTATATTTTTTAAAATAACTCCAAATGAATTAATTTTTTTTCCCACCTCTCTCAAATTTCATCTAGTTTATTTTAAGATTTATTTGAAAATTCTCCAAACAACTTTTGGTGCTGTTTTATTTTGTGTGTTAATTTTTATATTGCTAAAATAGGGATTTTGAAGAGAGGGAAAACATTCAAATGTTTCGGCGCACCCTGCCTTTCCACACGCTTGAAGGCAAGCATTCTCAACCCCGCATAATTTTTTTTGGTGTGTTTGTTGACACGCTTATTACACCACCTTCTTTCAAGGACTCGTTATTTCATGTGATATGATCATTTGCATGGATGCATATTGGTGATTTCCATGCGTTGGAGATGAGTATACTTGTGATGGTAATCATCCTCATGTATCTTGCATACATGCCGAGAGAAGTCCGGGAAAGCCTCCTTTGGGTAGGTGTGAGCTTGTCGCCGGTCTCCGCCGGACGGGTATGTCCTAGATGGCATGATAAGATATGATGAGTGTTGATTGCATTGGTTGAAATGTATTTGTTATACATGTCATACAGAAAACTATAAACCTCCCGAGTCGATCAGAGATCGAGTCTTGTTCCAAAGAATCCCCACACTTGTTTCGGTGCTACCACTTGTCCCCGCCATGTAAGGGTACGGTTCAGTAATTTGTCAACCCCTTTCTAGCACACACCGCATGTAGGGGCCGGATGAGGGTACCATGGCCTCGGATTAAAGCCACCATCCGTCTGGGGCATGGGTGTTTCCGGTTGGGACCGAGAGGGGAGGCCACCCCCTTAGTGCGCGCGATATAAATTTGATCCCATGCTACTCGAGGTTGTAGCCTCCCCACTTAGAGTTTGCTTGACAAGTGTCGTGGGTGATTCCGCATAACGCAGTGAGTTAAGCCGGTGTGTGCAAGTCGTGTGTTTTCATTTAAAAGACCAGAAGCGAATTAGTCCCGGCGGACTAAAGGAACTGCTATCGTGGGTAAAGAGTACATCCTCTCGCAGAGATCAAAACCTATTCGAATAGCCGTGTCCATGGTTAAGGACTACACCGACGGGTCAAGTGTCGGTCTTAGTGTCGGTCTTCGAGGCTAAACTGTTAAACCAGAATCGAACAACATGGATCGTGACTTGTGACTCATGATGATTATGATTATTGTTATCGCTGACTAACCCGTGATATTATTGTTATTATTGAGTATCTCCGGGATGGTTCTACCTCCGGGTACTACTATGATTGTTCATTTATTTTAAAGCCTTTATGTGGTGTCGCCAGACGCTGATCAGGCATTTTTTAAAGCCCTTTATGTGGTGTCGCCAGACGCTGATCGCGGCATTTTTAAAGCCTTTTATGTGGTGTCGCTCAGACGCTTCGACCGTGGCATTTTTAAAGCCTTTATGTGGTGTCGCCAGACTGATCAGGCATTTTTTAAAGCCTTTATGTAGTGTCGCCAGACGCCTGATCGTGGCATTTTTAAAGCCCTTTATGTGGTGTCGCAGACGCCTGATCGGTGGCATTTTTTTAAAGCCCTTTATGTGGTGTCGCCAGACGCCTCGATCGTGGCATTTCTTTTAAAGCCCTTTATGTGGTGTGCCGACGCCCGATCGTGGCATTTCGATGTGTGTCGCCGACGCCTCGACGTGGCATTTCTCGCTATTTACTTCATAAATTTTGATACTACTATATCTTTACACATTCATAACTAACTTGCTTGCACGCATCATAGTTACATTTATCTTGTGACCGACGCCATGAGCATCATATATTTTCCATCACACCATAGATATGTTATAATTGTGTTCTTAATGTTTATGAAAGCCGAGGTGAGGCTCGTGAATTTATTTGGGTAGCGGAAGCGATATAGTACAATGACCAAACCAAGGGTCGACGGATCGACCGACTCTCTAGGCGCCGGACTCGCTATCGAACTCTTCATCCATGAGATCGCTTTCACAAGATCTCGCCAAATCAATAAGCCGCTGAGTACTTTAAAAGTACTCGCAAGACCGCTCGGACGAAGATATGACAAATGCATGCATGAAATGCGATCGATAAATACACCAATGCATGAACAGATATTAGCATACGGAATAAATAAAGGGAAACGGCGTAGTCCGCCAGAAAATCCCAACAACATAAACAAAATGAAACCCGACGGTGTCCAAACGATGCCTCGAAGGTAAATAAATAAATAGAAGGAAAGAAATGCTACGGCAAGCGCCCGAGCGACGCCACATAAAGGGCTTTAAAAGAATGTTGCATACCAAGGCCCGAGCGACACCGCATAAAGGGCTTTAAAAGAAATGCTACAAGCTGGCGCCTCGAGCGACACCGCATAAAGGGCTTTAAAAGAAATGCTACACGGGCCTCGAAAGCGACACCGCATAAAGGGCTTTAAAAGAAATGCTACGCAAGGCCCGAGCGACACCGCATAAAGGGCTTTAAAAGAAATGCTACAATAAGCGTCGAGCGACACCGCATAAAGGGCTTTAAAGGAAATGCTACGCTTCGAGGCCCGAGCGACACCGCATAAAGGGCTTTAAAAGAAATGCTATACGCAAGGCCTGAGCGACACCGCATAAAGGGCTTTAAAAGAATGCTACCGCAAGGCCTCGAGCGACACCGCATAAAGGGCTTTAAAAGAAATGTTATTACGCAAGGCCTCGAGCGACACCGCATAAAGGGCTTTAAAGGAATGTAACAACACTCATAACAAAAATTCAGCTCATAATAATAAACGGGTTAGCACATCACAAGAATATCCCATTAAATCGCATTTAGTACTCATGAACTTTCTCCGAGTTTTCTCGTCATCAACAAACACTTGTCGATAAGAATAGTATAGAATTTGATGATGATAAGATGATTCAAAGGAGTTTTGACTCGCAGAGCTTGTACTAAAATCACCTGATACCAACGGATTTCGTGAGTCACGAAGGATCTGTCACGACCGGTTTTCCGGAAATCAATTTCGAGAAAAGACCGTCGTGCTCATCAGCCCCTGTGATTATCAAGTAATGATGAGGCTCCAACTTGATACGTAAATTCCAAGCAAAATACAAAATATGTAGTACAAGACCATTCTCGCCTGTGAGTACAACAAATGGTTTCTAGTGGTTGATGGCGGAAGCGGTTTGTGGATCATCAAGATCTATGGGACTCCATTTCCCACAGAACAGAATTGACCAGGTTAATTCCTATCTTCGCGTGGCTGCTATCTCCATTGCTTAGGTTCCGGGCTGTCGTCAGACGCTTCCTCTCCGGCAAGAAAAATCTGGCCAAGACAATAGCTGTGGACAAGCCGCTGAGTACTTTGAATGTACTCGCAAACGTTAAGAACACAGTATAACATATCTATGGTGTGATGGAAAATATATGATGCTCATGACGCTACCACAAGATAAATGTAACTATGATGCGCAAGCAAGTTAGTTATGAATGTGTAAAGATATAGTAGTATCAAAATTTATGAAGTAAATAACGAGAATGCCACAATGCAAGGCCCGAGCGACACCACATAAAGGGCTTTAAAAGAAATGTTATAATGGAGGCCCCGAGCGACACCACATAAAGGGCTTTAAAAGAAATGTTACAAATGCAAGGCCCGAGCGACACCACATAAAGGGCTTTAAAAGAAATGCTATACTGAAGGCCTCGAGCGACACCACATAAAGGGCTTTAAAAGAAATGCCATAATGGCGGCCCGAGCGACACCACATAAAGGGCTTTAAAAGAAATGCTACAACAAGGCCCGAGCGACACCACATAAAGGGCTTTAAAAGAAATGCCATACAAGCGGCCTGAGCGACACCACATAAAGGGCTTTAAAAGAAATGCTACATACAAGGCCCCGAGCGACACCACATAAAGGGCTTTTTAAAATAAATGAATAATCATAGTGAGTACCCGGAGGTAGAACCATCCCGAGATACTCAATAATAACAATAATATCACGGGTTAGTCAACGATAATAATAATCATAATCATCATGAGTCACAAGTCACACCATGTTGTTCCAGCCTGCTTAATACAGCCATTCAAGACCGACACTAAGACCGACACTTGACCCGGCCCTGCATCAGTAGTCCTAACCATGGACACGGCTATTCAATAGGTTTTGATCTCGCAGAGGATGTACTTTACCCACGAGTAACGGATTCCTTTAGTCCATCGGGACTAATTCCGCTTACGGTCTTTTAAATGAAAACACACCTGACTTGCACACACCAGCTTAACTCACTCGTGTCTGGAATCACCCACGACACTTGTCAAGCAAACTCTAAGTGGGGAGGCTACAACCTCGAGTAGCATGGGATCAAATTTATATCACACAGACTAAGGGTGGCCTCCTCTCGTCCCAACCGAAACACCCATGCCCCTGCATCGATGACCGGCTTTAATCCAGGCCATGGTACCTCATCCCGCCCCTCCAGACGGTGTGTGCTAGAAAGGGGTTGACAAATTATCGAACTGCACTTACCCGTGGCAGGGACAAGTGGTAGCACTAAACAAGTGTGGGGTTATCGAACAAGACTCGATCTACGGCGACTCAGAGGTTTATAGTTTTCCGCATGACATGTATAACAAATACATTTCAACCAATGCAATCAACACTCATCATATCTTATCATGCCATACCGACATACCTGTCTCCGACGGAGACCGCGATAAGCTCACACCTACCCAAGGCAGAGGCTTTCCCGATTTCTCTCTCGCATGTATGCAAGATACATGAGGATGATTACCATCACAAGTATACTCATCTCCAACAGCATGGAAATCACCAATATGCATCCATGCAAATGATCATATCACATGAAATAACGAGTCCTTCGAAAGAAGGTGGTGTAATAAACGTGTCAACAAACACACCAAAAAAAATTATGCCGGGTTCGTAATGCTTGCCTTCAACGTGTGGAAAGGCAGGTGCACTTCAAACATTTGAATGTTTTCCTCTTCAAAATCCCTATTTTAGCAATATAAAGAATTAACACACAAAATAAAACAGCACCAAAAGTTGTTTGGAGAATTTTTCAAATAAATCTTAAAATAAACTAGATGAAATTTGAGAGAGGTGGGAAAAGAATTAATTCATTTGGAGTTATTTTTAAAAAATATAACCAACAAAGTTCGTCAACTGGTTTTAAATAAAATGTAAAAGAAAACGCTTCAGAGGGATTACGCCGAGCGGGAAACGATTTCGCATTTACGCTTATCACTTATCCAGCGGGAGCTGGGAAGTCACCGACAAGGTCCAGGGGGCCCACTAGTCGTTTGACTAGTCGCCTCCTCCTCTTCCTCCGCCCCGAGCCGAGGCGGGAGTCCGGCGATCGTCCGCCGGCGAAGGCGAGCTCCATGCAAGCCTCGAGTGCAGGGATGGATCCGCCACCCTAGGCGGTCCTTCCGTGGTCGCAGGTCACCGGGGTGGAGGGAGTTGCCGCGCGAGCTCCAGGGAGAGGTGGCTTTGTGACGGAGTGATTTTAGGCGGCGATGGCTCCCTAACCAAATTGATTAGGGAAATGGTTCACGGAGGATGAGGTAGCTCTGGTGAAGAGAACGGAGAGGGGAGGCTCTGGAGGCGCCGGAGTGAACGAGGCAGGGGCGGCGGCCGTGGTTGCCGGAGATGAGGAAGACGCGCTTCTTGACGATCATGGGCTGTGGGGGTGTCTGGGGTGGTATGAGGCTGCTCAAGGCTTGTATGAGCTCCGGCCTTTTTATAGCTCGCCGAGGTCGGTTCCTGCGGCGGAGATAAGAACGGCGGCGAACCGCCTCGCGGTCTGAGGGCAACGTGGCGGCGACGAGGGCTTGCGACAAAGCTGCGGATGAGCTCGGCTGTGCTGGGGCTGTGGCGAAGCGGGAAGGTTTTGACGGCGCCGACATGAGCAGGGGCTGTCGGGCGACGATGGCGGCTTAGCGCTATTCGCCGGGAGTGGCGAGGGGCGGCTTGGCGGTTGCGTGAGCACGGAGCGCTGCGCGGTGCTGCAGAGCGGACAAAGCCGGGGGGGCAGCGGTCGGCTCGGCGCATGTAAGTAAGCAACGCACGCCTGCCAAGGCCTGGCGCAGCACGGACGCGGTTTCGATTTAAATGCCGAGCATGCTACAGAGCTTGGGTGAGGCTGGCATTTAGCAGATCTAGGTTAAGAGTAACGGGGAGTCTAGTGGACATGCTTGTTTGATCAGAGGTGCAAGTTCATAGTGTAGACTTGAGATCATGCCAATTCAGGACATGCACATAGGGTGTTTGTCAAAATGCCAAAGGCATCTAGGCAATTCTTGGAGTGGCCAAAACTTCCATAGTGGGGTCTCTTTGGATGCAAGAGGGAGTGGTGAAGTTAGTTTGCAGAAAGGAGAAACTTGTTAGTGCAAGTTTTGCAAAACTTCCATTCTGGACAGAAAGCAAATGGCAATGTTGCAAGCACTTAGAATCATCCTATGGGTCCACTCTCCTGGACTTAAGGGTTTAGTAGGGATGGCTACAAGTAGGAGGGATAATCACAGCAAAATGAGCAAGTTAAAATATAGTTGTAGTACAAAACCTCAAGTTGGACCGTAATGGAAATGAGAATGATTCACTCAAAATTTTCAAAGAACATAACTGGGTTTTTGCACAAAGGGAATGATATGCTCCTACCGACATCCCATAATTTTGGTGGAGGCTAGAAAGAATTATTTAAAAGGGTTGCAGCAAAGTTGCTCTCGGACCAGAGAAGAAAACATGTGTAGCACTCAAAATAATTCAAGATTAAAAGATATTTTTGATTAAAAGTGATTTAAAAACATCACATGACCTCTCCAAATTTTTGTGGGATTTTAGATAAATATATCAACTGGTTGTAGTTCAAATAGGGCCATATAACCTTGAAAACCATTTTTCAAGAAAACAAAGATCAAGCAAAATAATTATGTAATTAGTCTTACTAATAAAAGAAAAGTTTTTCTTGAGAGGTTAAACAAGTCCAATAACATATCTGAAAAGTTGTCTCTATGGGGAAAACTCCATAATAGCAAGGGAGAAAAGTTTCAAAAATCAAAAGGAGCCCAGAAAACAAAAGTTTTAATTTCCTCGCAAAATTTTAATTAATAAAACAAGGTCAAAATTTTGGGTGTCACAACACTACCCCTTAAAAAAAAATCTCGCCCCTCGAGATTTGCTAAGAGTTGCAAAACAGAAAAATACTTTTACTTGGTCAAAAGATCATTTTACACGCACGGTAAAAAGAGGCTACAAGTGAGAGGACAATAAGTGGTGAGCAACTACAGCAGTAGTAATCAGGCGCATGGAAAAAAAATCCATGCTATGAAAACGGGCAATTTCTACTGGACGCCGTGAATTCAGAATAAATTCTAAATTTAACAATACGCTGGTCGCATCTCGAGAGCACAAGTTTTCTCTCCGGTCGACATGCGGACCGGGGCCCACCGCCGCCTCCTTCTTCCTCTAGCTCTCTCATCTTCCTCTCTCCCGCTTCCGGCTTTCTCCACCGCGACGCCTAGCGTAGGGCATCTAGGCCGATCATGCAGTAGTGCGCGGCGTGTTTGTCGCCGGCAGTGCAGGCACTCACCTCGCGGGCTGGCGCTTGCCGGCATCGCCATGATTCGCCCCAACACCGGCGATCGGGCGACGAAGCGGCGCTGGTGGACCTCGCCCACCGTACACCGAGCTCGAGCTATAAAATGACCGCGGCGTTTTCCTTCGCTTCCTCACACCGCCTCGCCTCCTTCTTCTTCTTCTCCTCTGCTTCGCTGGCCGGAGCTCGAGACGAGGCTCTAATGGCGGAGGTGGTGCCGACCGGTACGTGATCCTCGCAGCGGAGGGTCGGCAGCGGCCGGGCTCTCCGTGTTCGCGGCGCGGCGATCCTTGATGATCGCCGTGATGCTGCCGCTCGGTGCCGCTCTCCGTGGTGGCGTAATCACGAGAGTAGGTGGGTGTGCCGGTGCCAACTGTTGTTAGGGGTGGTTAGCGATGATAACACCGCTGCAAAGTTTTGCAAACAGGTAGGTGCTCGGATGATTATGGTCGAGTGTCCGTGGTCGCCAGCTGTGTGAAATAAAATAATTCATGTCGGGAGAAATGTACGATGCAGCAATCGGTAAGGAGAAAACTCTACTAGGATTGTTCGCGTTACACGAAAGTTATTCACGGCGAACTTACTCATAATAGTAGAAACTAAATACGCGACTCACCGCACAATTCTCGAGGTACCACGCGAAGTTACAATGCAAATATAAATGCTGCAAAACAAATACAGCAGGACGCCTAAAAGGCAAACGGTAATCGGGTGTGGTCCCGATAAAATGTCTCGGTAGAGGGATACACTCGCCTATCGGAGGCAATGGATTGACCAATGATGTATGCGCTTCTCCGGTCGGGCCTCGTTGATCTCGCCGATTGTAACTGAGGATTTAAATCAGCGGTTCGGAGATAATCCATCACCGCTGGTTCAAATGCTCTAGAGCGATGATATATCGGATAAGGTTGGCTAGTATCGGGTCCTTCTCAATACGCCCACCGAAAAGATGTCACCTCCGGTGTTGCACGACTCGAAAATAATAATATCCGCTGTCATGGCATAGGGTATCGCGGATCAAGGCGCAGCAATTGCTTTTCGCAAAGATCTTCTATGGCCGGCCAGGGTTGGTATAGATTTCCCATGAAGGAAACTTCGCTGGATCTTGGTTGGGGTCTATGGAGGAATGTGTACCGCTGCCCAAGATTCGAGGTGGATGGGGTGATCCTTGTTTTGAACAGCTCAGATCGGGTGGCTGGGTAGAACCCATGGTATCAAGGGTAAAGTCCCACAATATTTTGACAAAGCCACCTGGGTTGCATCCGGGTTCTCGATGAATGCTATGGCTCGGCATGACAAGAGATGGTTGTGAGAGTGGTGCACGAGGTGAGGGTTGCTGGGTAAGGTCACAAGGTGGCTTTCTTATATAGCATCCGGCTGGTTCATTTACCGTGGTGAAAGGTAATAAATCTGCCAGACACCTCAAGAGTCGGGTCCGTGCCGAGATACACATATCTCATAAAGAGACGGTTACCGTGGTTGCCGCCAAGGTTGGTCTTGGTAGCTGTGTCCGAAATTATGCAATTGCGCGGTCGACAAAATACGCAAGGCCATTCTATTAAAATAGGGCACGCCAACAGCTGCGCAATATACACGGTTGCATGACTACAAAGTAAGGATACACTAAGACTCGGTACCATTCGCACGGCTTAGTCTACTTCGCTTATGTCTAAACGGGCGCTACCGGTGGATGTTGAGTCTTCCACGGTCTCACCGCCGAATTAGTCGGAGATGGCGGAGGAACGACAGTGTCGGGTAGCGATGATGACCATCACGGGATTGTTGGCCACAACCCCGTTGAGTGTGTTCCCAAAAGGTGACGAAGCACTTCGGGGTCATCAAGGCATCTCGTTGATGGCTGGAGTTGCCTCGTGGTCTCGATCGGCTGTCCAAACAGCACGACCGGGTTGTCGGCGCTGGGCTCGCCTTCTTCTAGCTGGGTCCGACGAACCAGCTCTCTCGAGCTGCGACGATCAATGGTGATCTGGTCGAAAGGCTCTAGTGCACTTACATAGCGCACTAGGTGCAACAATGCGGATCCATCTCGTGATCTCCGCTGGCAACTAGGTGGTCTACCATACCCTTCGCCCGGGTAGTAGGAACGAGCGACGCTAACTCGGGCGATAAGTGCCCGAGATGAACTATAGCCTCGAGCAGCTAGTTGAATGGCTTGTGGCTCAAAGGAAGTTGTTCTTCCGTGAACTCAGTAGGGCGCCGGCGCTAGACCTCACCGAGATGTGCACAAGGGCCTGTAATTGACGGCTTCACCGCCATGGGTCCTTGGTACACAACATACTGTGGCTCCTCTAACGATAGGCACGACGGTGAGGTTTATGAGGATGGTCACAAAACCTCCAAGGTTGGTTGCTGTGGTTTCATTGTGCACTATGGGGCCGCATTGTGGCTAGGTTGGGGAAGGCGCCAGGTCAGGTTAGCGTGCCTTTTATAGAAAAGGGACGAGTCTTCCTCGCACGCTTGTGGGGAGACATCCCGGTGCTGGTTATCGCGCGCGATCGACAAGCTAGGTTGGTAGGTTGGGCACCGAACGCCTAAAATGTCGGGTCACCGTGGGCTATCTTGCACGAGAAGCTTGGCTGGGTTTTGCTATGGCCCGGTGGGTTGGTTTGCCTAAGTTTGTCGACCGGCTAAGATAGGATTAGCCAATGGTCACTGGCTCGATATTAAGTCTGCCACGACCGGTTTTCCGGAAATCAATTTCCGAAAAGACCGTCGTGCTCATCAGCCCCGTGATTACAAGAATGATGAGGCTCCAACTTGATACGTAAATTCCAAGCAAAATACAAAATATGTAGTACAAGACCATTCGCCCTGTGAGTACAACAAATGGTTTCTAGTGGTTGATGGCGGAAGGTTTGTGGATCATCAAGATCTATGGGACTCCATTTCCACAGAACAAATGACCAGTGTTAATTCCTATCTTCGCGGGCTGCTATCTCCATTGCTTAGGTTCGGCTGTCGTCCGATCGCTTCCTCTCCGGCAAGAAAAATCTGCCAAGACAATAGCCAGGGACAAGCCGTTGAGTACTTTGAATGTACTCGCAAACGTTAAGAACACAGGTATAACATATCTATGGTGTGATGGAAAATATATGATGCTCATGACGCTACCACAAGATAAATGTAACTATGATGCGGCAAGCAAGTTAGTTATGAATGTGTAAAGATATAGTAGTATCAAAATTTATGAAGTAAATAACGAGAAATGCCATACCAAGGCCTCGAGCGACA
The DNA here is from genome assembly GCA_021437245.1 of Aegilops speltoides. NCBI lineage: Eukaryota > Viridiplantae > Streptophyta > Magnoliopsida > Poales > Poaceae > Aegilops > Aegilops speltoides. The sequence goes on along the minus strand of JAHHZJ010000581.1, from coordinate 4,636 downwards.
CCACATAAAGGGCTTTAAAAGAAATGTTACAATCAAGGCCTGAGCGACACCACATAAAGGGCTTTAAAAGAAATGCTACACCGCAAGGCCTCGAGCGACACCACATAAAGGGCTTTAAAAGAAATGCCATACCGCAAGGCCCGAGCGACACCACATAAAGGGCTTTAAAAGAAATGCCACAATGCAAGGCTGAGTGCGGGGGATGGATCCGCCACTCCTAGGCGGTCCTTCTGTGGTCGCAGGTCACCGGGTGGAGGGAGTTGCTGGCGCGGCTCCGGGCGGAGAGGTGGCTTCGGTGACGGAGTGATTTTAGGGAGCGGGATGGCTCCCGAACCAAATTGATTAGGGAAATGGTTCACGGAGGATGAGGTAGCTCTTGGTGAAGAGAACGGAGAGGGGAGGCTCTGAGGCGCCGGAGTGAACGAGGGCGGGCGGCGGCTGGTTGCCGGAGATGAGGAAGACGGCGCTTCCATGACGATTATGGGCTGTGGGGGTGTCGCGGGGTGGTATGAGGCTGCTCAAGGCTTGTATGAGCTCCGGCTTCCTTTTTATAGCTCGCCGAGGTCGGTTCCGCGGGCGGCGGAGATAAGAACGGCGCGAACCGCCTCGTCTGTAGGGCAACGTGGCGGCGACGAGGGCTTGCGACAAAGCCGCGGATGAGTTTCGGCTGTGCTGGGGCCGTGGCGGAAGCGGGAAGGTTCGACGGCGCCGACATGAGCAGGGCTGCCGGGCGACGATGGCGGCTAGCGCGCTTCTCGCCGGGAGTGGCGAAGGGCGGCGGCTTGGCGGTTGAGCACGGAGCGCTGCGTGGTGCCGCAGAGCGGACAAAGCCGTGGGGGCCAGCGTGTCGGCTCGGCGACAAAGGCGCAACGCACGCTCGTCAAGGCTCAAGGCAGCACGGACGCGCTTTCGATTTAAATGCCGTGAGCATGCTACGAGCTTGGGTGAGGCTGGCATTTAGCGATCTAGGTTAAGAGTAACGGGAGTCTAGTGACATGCTTGTTTGATCGAGGTGCAAGTTCATAGTGTAGACTTGAGATCATGCCAATTCGTGACATGCACATAGGGTGTTTGTCAAAATGCCAAAGGCATCTAGGCAATTTTGGAGTGGCCAAAACTTCCATAGTGGGGTCTCTTTGGATGCAAGAGGGAGTGGTGAAGTTAGTTTGCAGAAAGGAGAAACTTGTTAGTGCAAGTTTTGCAAAACTTCCATTCTCGGACAAAAGCAAATGGCAATGTCAGTAAGCACTTAGAATCATCCTATGGGTCCACTCTCCGGACTTAAGGGTTTAGTAGGGATGGCTACAAGTAGGAGGATAATCACAAAAAATGAGCAAGTTAAAATATAGTTGTAGTACAAAACCTCAAGTTGGACCAGAATGGAAATGAGAATGATTCACTCAAAATTTTCAAAGAACATAACTGGGTTTTTGCACAAAGGGGAATGATATGCTCCTACTGACATCCCATAATTTTGGTGGAGGCTAGAAAGAATTATTTAAAAGGGTTGCAGTAAAAGTTGCTCTCTGGACCAGAGAAGAAAACATGTGTAGCACTCAAAATAATTCAAGATTAAAAGATATTTTTGATTAAAAGTGATTTAAAAACATCACATGACCTCTCCAAATTTTTGTGGGATTTTTAGATAAATATATCAACTGGTTGTAGTTCAAATAGGGCCATATAACCTTGAAAACCATTTTTTCAAGAAAACAAAGATCAAGCAAAATAATTATGTAATTAGTCTTACTAATAAAAGAAAAGTTTTTCTTGAGAGGTTAAACAAGTCCAATAACATATCTGAAAAAGTTGTCTCTATGGGGAAAACTCCATAATAGCAAGGAGAAAAGTTTCAAAATCAAAAGGGAGCCTGTAAAACAAAAGTTTTAATTTCCTGCAAAATTTTAATTAATAAAACAAGGTCAAAATTTTGGTGTCACAATGGCCCTCCAGAGAGAGCCTCGAGCCTTGCTCGAGGAGGGCGCCAGCGCGCTTCCTATGCGATGTAAGGAGGTGCCCCCAATGCACGCGACTCGAGGGGCCCGCCTCCCGAGGGGTCGGGCCAGCGATGTCTTCTTCTTCTTAGGAGCAGCCTCGGAAGCCTTTTCGCCCCCGTGATCTGGGTCTTCAATTGTTGCGCTTGAAAAGCATGCTCCAGAGAACACACAACGCCTCTCTTCACAAGGCACCGTGATGACTCCACCGCTTCTCGGCATCTTGAGGACATTGTAACCGTGATGGGTCACGCCATGAACTTGGCCAGGGCTGGGTACCCGAGGATGGCATTGTACGGCAGTGATGTGAGCGACGTCAAGTCAATGAGCTCGGTTCGTAGTTATCGTGCTTCCCGAAGGTAACAGAAGGCGGAGCTGCCCTATCGGAACCGTGGAACCATCGCTGACTCCTAAGAAAGGCTTGGTCGGCTTCACCGATTGTAGGGCACTTGGAGATTGTTGAACGCCTCGGACGGATAGGACATTGAGCCCCGCCCGCCATCGATGAGGGTCCCGTGACTTGCACATTGTCGATGATTGGGGAACAAAGCATCGGGAGGACTCGGCCGTGGCCACAAGACTCGAGCTGATCCGCCGAGCGAACGTGATAGCGCATGTCGACCACCGAGAGGCGGTGGCCTCAAGCTTTGGGAGGATCTGCATTCACTTCATGAGCAAACCGCTTGAAGATGCGCTGAGAGGCGGGGCTTGAGCGCCGCCTCCCAAGATACAAGCGACAGCACGCTGCTCCCTGGAAGCCTCCACCCCTGCCCCGATGATGGTCTTCATTCCTCCTGGATGTGGTGGCAGAGGAGGGAGGCCAGCTTGCAGGGGCGATCGTCATGAGGCTGATCCCTCCATCCTCGCGAGGTGGGTCCCTCCAACCTCCTCACGAGATCGGGTCTCGCCAGTGGTCCTCGCAAGGTCGGTCACGCCACCCTTGGCGAGGGCCATGGTCCTCCCATCGCCCTCCACCTCTTCCTCCTCCTCGCCATAGCCCCTGCCGCCGGCGCTGGGTGTCGGCCCGCACGCACGCCTCGCACGGCCCCGAGCTTTGGCATTCAAGCTGGTGTTGTGGGTGTGGAGGTCGTGGTACACGCAGATCGCTGCCCTTGGACGACTCAGTTGATCCTCGCAAGCAGGTGTCCGGCTCGCTGCAAGCACGGCAGCCCTTTGCGCTTCACGCCTTTGGCCTTGGGCTTTTCTTCGGGTCAAGAATGGCAGCTCGAGGAGGAAAGGCGCCTTCCTCAGCCCTAGCGCACTTGGTCGCCATGTTGAACAGCTCCAGGAGGTGCACAGTCCTCATGAATCGCGAGATCCTCCTTCATCTTGACGCCACGCACGCCGCCGGAGAAGGCCGAGATGATGGCCTCCTCGCATAACCTTGGGGATCTTAAGGCGCGCCGTTGAAGCGCCGATGAACTTCGCCGGTCTCTCCATTGCTGCTTGATGCGCGCGAAGTCGCCATGGCCGGGCCGGCCGCGGTGCCTTGGAAGTTGGCAATGAATCGGTGCGATCTCGCCCCAGAGGATATCGTGTCAGAGCTGTGTTTAGGAGCTGGGGCGGCGCCGGCCCTGAGCGCCATGGGGAACCAGTTTGCCATGACCTTCTCGCCCCGTTGAGGTTTGATGCCCAGCTCATAGAGCTGGAGGAACTCCGCAGGTCAGCCGCGCCATCGTAGTGCGGGGCAGGTCTGCTTGAACTTGCCTGCCAGCCACATCACCAGCTAGGCAAGGTGAAGGCACGACACCGCAGTGGGCCGCAGGAGGCCTTGGGTGACGGAGAGCTTGATCTTGGGGTCTCAGGCGCTGCTGCTAGGTGTAGCGGGGTCTTGATGCGCTGGAGCAGAGCTGCTGGTGCCAGGGCGTCAAAAGCTGGGAGCACACGGGCGGCTTCTTGGGGATGAGGGATCTTTGGCAGCTCTTTCTTGTGTGCCGGGCGCCGGGCGGAGGGTTCCACTCGGGCCACGCGCCTTTGGGGCCAAGGCGCTTTCTTGAGGGGAGGTGGCTGAGGTGCCCTCGAGCTTGCCGCCACAAGCCAGGCGGGCGCGGCAGCGAGAGGGATGGCGACGGGAGCCCCCTGCGGCGCCTGATGAGCTCGGTGATGCGGGCGAGCCAATCGTCAGAGAGGTCGCCGACGGACAAGAGGCCGAGCTCCCGCGCCAGAGCAGCGCAGGCGCGTGAACCGCAGGAGCGACCGGCGTGGGAGTAGGAACTGCTAGAGTCAGCCACGGGTGGCGGTGGCCTTCTCGCCGCACCGGCGATGCAGGATGATGCTCGCTGCTCGCTTCCTCGCCGGCTGCTGGCAGCGCTGACGGCAGCAACAGGAATGGTGGGGCGCCACGACGGGGCTGTCGGGCGACGCGAGTGGCGAGGGTGGCCCGTGCTCGGCGCTGGCTCGACGAGCGCCTGACATGGATGGGACGGCGGCAAAACACAAGGCGATTTGGCAGATTCCGCAAGACTCTACCGGGCGCGCCAAATGTCGGATTTCAGATTCCAGCAGACTCAAAGTTCAACTCGGGTGCACGCAGAGATCACACCCCCGCCGACCCATGTCTCGCCGCCGCAAGGATCAAACTACACGAGGAACAACACAAAGGACACGAGGTTTATATCGTTTAGGCCACCATTGTGGTGTAA
>JAHHZJ010000580.1:0-114968 GCA_021437245.1 Aegilops speltoides | reverse complement strand
ACATCCGGAAAGTATTCCTGTTCCGCTGCTTTTGGACCTGAACCGGAGGAGGAAAGTTGTGTGTTCGGTATGTTAGGGTGTGTGGCGGACGAACGGGCTGCGTGAATCGATTCGCCTCGCTGCTCATAGCAACTTTCATGTAGAAAGTATTTTCATCCGAGTTACGGATTAAAAGATATGATTTTCTAAAGATTTAAATCATTTTCTGATTTTAATTAGTTATTTAATTCCAACATTATCCAAAACAGTGAATGATGACATCAGCATGACATCAGAGTGATGTCAGAGGTCAATCGGGTCACGACCACCAAACCAGACAGGTGGGTCCAGTGGGACCCACATGTCATTGTCAGGGACATTAACAGAATTCTAAAACTAACTAAATGGGTTAATTAGTGTGTGGGTCCTAGCAACAAGGAGAGATTAATGTTTTAATTAACTAATTTAATTAATTAGCAGCTTTATCTATTTGTTTTATTCTTTTATGGCATGGGGCCCGCATGTCAAGCAATCACTGGCTGCCCAACAAGACATCGACCCACCAATCGGGTCATCAGGGTCCCGGGCCCACCACCAAGGGCCTGTGGCGGGACCATGCGTGCAGTCGCCAGGGCGGTTCCGCCGCCGGCGATTAAAAGCACGGGCAGGCCCGCCGAGTTCGCCGGAAACCGCACATAGGGCACGGATCTGCGGCGCTACTGGCTCGTTTCAACTAGCGCGCAGAGGCGCATCTAGTGGTGGTGGTGGTTCGCCCCGAGGTCGCCGGAGCCGCCGCCGCGCAGCGAGAGGCGGACGCCGGGCTCGTGAGTGGCGGTTTCGCTTGCAGTGCCACCAAAATGGGCGGACTCGCCGATTCAACCGCAAGACGACGGCGGAGCGAATGGTGGTGGCTGCGGAGGCTGTGGTGGCCGGAGTCGAGCGCCACGGGCTCGACGGCGGCGAGGTGGTTCAGGCGTGAGGCGAAGACGGCGAGGCAGAGCGCTCCGGGGCTAACGGGGAGGCTAGGGCGGAGCTGCGCGACGCGCTGAGCACAAATGGCTCGGCCCCGTGACCATTTGGTCACCGGGAAAGCGTCGGCGACGAGATCCGCGGCGGGGCGCTCGGGTGAGTGGAGGTAGCTAGCTAGGGCGTGCGAGGGAGCTAACGGAGATGGGCGGGAGATGGGGAGCTCACCGTGCGGCACGCAAGATGGCCCGTGGTAGTTTAGTAGCAGCAGGGGGTGTCGCCGGAGTTGGTGAAGAACGCGGCCGCCGGAGATGAGGGCGAAGGGGATCCGGTGATTCGGGGCTCCCCCGCTCCAGCTGAGGCCTCCGGTGGACGAGGAAGACGATGGAGGCGTTGACGGACTCGCAGTGCGGCGAGGCGATGGCTGTGGCCGCGCGATTCACGGCGGCGGGTCCATGGCAGCGCTCGGACGTGGTGGGGAGCAAGGGGGAGAGCGAGGTGGATCTGGAGGGGAGAGGGAGTGGCGCAGGAGCCGAGGCGAGAGTGGGGGCGAGTGGGGAGGGGAGACCGAGGGGGCGCGGCGTGGCGACCTTATCCCCTCGTCTCGTCGCCGGCGAGGGGGTTCGGCTGGGACGCGCCTGCCTCACCCGGCCTGGGGAACAGGGAAGGGACGCGGTGGAGCTGGGCTGGCTGGGCCAGCCGGGCCGGCAGCCGGGGGTTGGGCGGTGGCCGTGCAGGTGGGTTGGGCTGCCTGGTCCAGGAGGCTTCCCCTTTTTTTTTTTTTGTAATTTCTTTCTTTTATTTATTTTCCTTTCTGCTTTTATTTAGTTTTAGGCATTTAGGCATTTTATAAAAGGTGTTTGCTTCACCATAATTACTAAGTAATATTTGGCAACCCCCAAACATTTTCGCTTTGACTTTTGAAAACTTAGGGTGTTTGTCACTAATTCATATTTTGAATTTGCAATGCTTTTGAACTACCACTTGATTAGCAATAAAGAATACGTATGACATGGCATCATTAGAAGAGTTTTACTGTAGCCTAATTATCCGGCGTTATAAATCTCGCCTGATTACAAGAAATCTCGCCCCGAGATTTAAGAGGGGACTAGGGGAAAGGTCTCGTTACGAAATCCTAACGAATCTTCTCGCTCTTTGGTTGCTCTTCTCAAGAGGTCGATCCATTACATTGATGTCTTCGCCTTCTCTGCTTCGGTCATCATGATGAAGTTGTCGCCCTTCCTTGGGGATCTTCATCGCATTTACGGAAAGGATAAGGGTAGCTTCAAAAGGATGCACCTCTACAAGGTTGACTATCTGGTCGATAACATCGAGGAAGGTGGTGGAAGTTACTCTCAAATTGAATCTTAAGAAAATATCGAGAGCAAAGTAAGGAGGTACCATGAGAAGTTTCAAACGGATAGGCAAGCGTTCGATGCCTAATCAGAAGGTGAAAGGGGTTCAGGGCAACGAGAATAAGTATTCGCCGGATACCAAAATAGATCACTTGGGACGGTGGTCCGTGAATTACATACGAGTCCACGCGCGAGGAATAACTTTAGGAACAGGTGGTGTACAGGAGAATCAGGTTTCGATCCTGTGGAACTGTGGGTTATGGGCCCACCATGTGGTTGAATGTAGGAAGGGGGCCGACATCTTGCACGGTCACGATAGTAAGGCGTGTCAGAGGGTAGCCTATCAGTTATGTCGGCAACAACATAGATACCAAGGGCGAGGGACGAAGAGAACCATTTTCCCGCTTTCGCTGAACGAGGCGGCCAATAGGCAAGGTTCTCGCCCATCGGTGGCTACCGGAATGTCATCAACAATAGTAATGTGGTCTTACCGACAGAAAGCGGTACCACGAGGTGTTTACATAAGCAGGAGAATATTAATTTTAGGTCATATAGATCACAAGAAAGGTTAAACCAAACAATGGAAAGGAAAATATGATTATCGATTAAATGTATCAATGGAAAGGAAAATGTGTTAAAACACATATTTCGGGGTATTTCCTTCCCAAGGACAAACAAAGCATGATATCCATGACAGATAGAAATTAGAAAACCATTTATGTAAGGGAGAGGAATTTCATGACATTACCCATACAAAGAAGTTGTTTGGATAATTGAGCAGAAACATTTAGCATTGGGCTTCAAATGTTCTTGTTGAAAATCGGGTACCACAGACATTCTTTGAGATAGTATTGACATGGTCTTCAAGCAAAGGTCGACTTTGATACGTGAAGGATCCATCAGAACAACTTGTAGAGTAAGTCTTACAATTTCCTCATGGAAGAATGGATAACCTTGTTAATAAGGAAACTATAACAGCAAGTCATCCGCCAGTGTGTCGGGCATGCCATCACCTTACCGGTCATAAAAGACCAAAGGTTATAACTCTTGGAAAAATGTTCCAACCATCATATCTGGCCGAGATCCAGATCTGATTGGTGTCAGGATACCTCAAACTCACGACGCTCGAGGAGAAAAGGTGCGACACAAATTGACGAGATGACATCGAATATTCTCGGGAAATGAACTATGGAAGTGAGTTTCGAAACAAGAGTTCATCATTAAATCAAAAAGAGGATGAGGAGATGACTGATGGACTCAGCGATAACTCATCGAGGTATCCAAAAGATGGATCTCCACAATTATGTGGATAAGGAGATAACATTTGTCATATCAAATGATATAAGGAAGTAAGCTCGAGGAAGACATACACAATTAAGCATTGGTTGAAAGGTGCGCCCGAAATATGGGTTGAGTTGCACGACCAATGTCAGAATGGTGATTCAATACTTAATAGACTAAGAATAAACAGTCGACCATTAAGAGGGTTGCTAGAAGGGCAGAATCCAAACAACACCGTTCACTTGTGGGTACCCCGGTTGGAATCAACACAAGGACCAAGAAAGAATGGTGATGGTGAGAAGTATCATTATAGCAAGAATTCTGAAGAGGTGGAGAAATCCTCACAACATTCTTGACATCAAAGATGGTAATACTCCGCGGTAGAATCATAACATAAGTAGGATAGCAAGGAACTCAAGGAACAACACAAAACATGAACAATTTTTGTGTTGGAGGGAATGCAAAAATGTTGTGGATGATAACCCAAACCATCGAGGGCAAAGGATGCTATTTCTCATCAAGAATTCGATAGATATCTTGGAAGACCCAAGAATGCTGATGATGATCACGACACATTCGTCGAGAGGTTTCATGACGATGTAATCGGTCGATGATGACATCAAGTCAAAGGAATGATGAAGCAAAAGGTTATTGGAACCACGTATACGACACAAGCTCGGATCCAAGCTTTGTTCAAGGTGGAACGATAAGATGAGGAAGATCGACATAAGCTTCGCTCATCGTCGAAAAGTTGTGTTCCAGGAATAAGGACCCGGTAGCACAGTTAAAATTTAGCATGATAATGATATAGCCGATCGGGCTAGGAATGATGTGATCGGGTACAATCTCGTACTTATAGAAGCTTACCAAAGAGTTGTTGAACCGTAGTGCGGACTCGGTTCAATTATTGGTGTCTTTGAGTGTTTAATAACTCAGAGCCCGTGAAAAATTGGAATCAGTGGAAATGTAGCACTTGATGAAGAACTCATAAGAAGTTATGTAGTTCCATGATAATCTCGAGATACCAGGGGGGTAATACTCGATGACAGATCAAAGTAGAGGTTGGACTGGGGTATTGCTCTACAGAAGACAAGTGCTTAAACTTGCACGAGAAATGGTATTTAAAAGAGAACATGGTCGGAACCACGATTGCAAAAGGCCAGATCCCAGATATAAGATGAACTTATACCAAAGGAATAATTAATTTAAGAGAAGCTTTAATGATAAGATCTACATCGTGTCCATGGGCATGAACACAAGTTCAAGGTCGACTCCCACTTCTTCAATGCATAACCTTTCATTCACTGCTCTAGATAAAGATGATTTCAGTGTCAAAACCTACCTGGTGAATTACCAGAGGAGTATGACCCGTGAAAACTTTCGGGTTCACACATATTAAGGAAGGAATAGGTTCAACCCATCGGGGCTTCTTAGAACATATACCATGAACTTCAGGAGTAAATAACACAAGCTCAAAAAGTAGAGCATGGTTGACAAAAGTAGAGGATACAATTTACCAAAGGTATTATATACCCATGGAAAGGCTCTCAAGGTTATTCAATATGAAGGACACTGTCGGATAAACTTCAACAAAGGATCTGGTGGTCCATAAGGGATCTGATGTGAGCATCGATACTCAACCAGAAGAAGAAAGCATGCAAGGAGATCAGATGATAGAATCAACTGACTACCTCAAAGCTCAATTGCAAAGGAATTATGAATTCCAAGACAAGGGATCAGAAGCAATGCTCCGATTACGGACGGATAAGTTGAATAGCCTTAGGGGTACAATCGATGGCAATTTGATTGGTCGAGATCCAGCTCATGTTTAAAATGATGTCTGAGCTGGAAAGATAATTTAGAAGGATCAACTGATGATTGCGTGCTTTCACATACATGTTGAATCGATAGGATTCAAAATGATGGTGTCAAAGGATACTAATGAATATTGCTACACATATGGAAGCATCCATATTGGAAGCAGACAAGTATTTGCCGAGCAATATTTTGACGAGGATACTCGGAAGATAGGGTAGTATTTCCAAGTTTTTTTAAAAAAAAGCATATGAACAACTGGGATAAGCAGACCCCGGTTAAGTGAATTATCCTTAGTGCAAAAAGAAGCTGCAAAGCAGATGGCACAAGGATTCTCGGAACAACGGAGAGCAATTTAGGGCATCTTGTAATAACAAGAACAACTGAGGATGAAGGTATGAACGACAATTGTAGGTAGTTATCCATAAGGGTATATCGGTGGTAGGGGATTGTAAAGTTGGTGGGCACAAGGGTCTCGGGAAAACCTCTGAGAGTATCTTCAGAATTTTCTAGTGCATCAGGCAATCATCTGAAGTGAGGGGCTCTCCGGGAGAAAGTATTATCGAGAACCTAAAGTTAGATTTTAGTAAATTCATTAAACCCGAATAGAAGAGAAGTCAGAGTCCCAGAGCATAGATGAGGAATAAAAGATCCTAATACCACCCAATGGCGAAGTGGGCCCGTAAGGCACACAACCATGTTAGTAAAAGTTTTGTAATGTCTAGACTCGACTTCGGCCAAGGAGTTGGAAGGGGAGTCCTCAGCAATGGGCTCGATACTAACTTGTGACGCCCACGATTCAATCAGACACTAATCATGCACGCAAACGCAACGATCAAGATCGTGGACTCACGGAAGATATCACAACACAACTCTAAAACATAAATAAGTCATACAAGCATCATAATACAAGCCAGGGCCTCGAGGGCTCGAATACAAGTGCTCGATCATAGACGAAGTCAGGAAGCAACAATATCCGAGTACGTATATAAGTTTAAACAAGTTGCCATAAGATGGCTAGCACAAACCGGGATACAGATCGAAGAGGCGCTGGCCTCCGCCTCGATCGCCCTAAACTACTCATGGTCGCCGCCGCAGCTCGCACGTAGTAGTAGGCACCTCCAGGTAGTAGTCGCTGCCGACGGTGGCGTCTGCCTGGTTTCCAAAGATCTGGTTGCGACAACCGTAAAGAAAGGAAAGGGGGAAAGGGGGAGAAAGCAACCGTGAGTACTCATCCAAAGTACTGCAAGCAAGGAGCTACACTACATATGCATGGGTATATGTGTAAAGCGCCATATCGCTGGACTGAATGCAGAATGCTAGAATAAGAGGGGATAGCTAATCATGTCAAGACTACGCTTCGCAGCCTCCGCCTTGTAGCATGTAGAAGAGAGTAGACCAAGTCCTCCAAGTAGCATCGCCAAGTAGCATCTCCAAGTAGCATCTCCAAGTAGCATCTCCAAGTAGCATCTCCAAGAGCATCGCATAGCATAATCCTACCCGCGATCCTCCCTCGCCGCCTGTGGAAAAGCGATCACCGGGTTGTCTCGTGGAACTTGGAAGGGTGTGTTTTATTAAGTATCCGGTTCTAGTTGTCATAAGGTCAAGGTACAACTCCGGTCGCCCTTTACCGAGGGACACGGCTATTCAATAGATAAACTTCCTGCAGGGTGCACCACATAACCCAACATGCTCGATCCCATTTGGCCGACACACTTTCTGGGTCATGCGCGCCTCTAAGATCAACATGTCGCAGCCCCACCTAGGCACAATAGAGAGGTCAACACGGGTCTAAATCCTATGCGCCGTTAGGGTCCGCCCATCGCCCATTGCACACCAAAGACGCTAAGAGGGCGGCCGAAGCGCACCTAGCCTCCCTTATACAAGAGTAGGCGTTTAGTCCAATCCGGCCAAGGCCAGCCGTCCGCACGACGCCAAGAAGGCTTCGCCGATACCACGACACCGGATACCCATAACTACTCCCACAGAGATGGTTAGTGCGATAGACCAAATGGCTAGACTCAGATCAAATACCAAGATCTCGTTAAGTGTGTTATTATGAAGCAACCATGACGCCGACTAGGGCCAGCCCACCTCTCGCCTAGGTGGTCTCAACTCGCCCTGTCGCTCCGCCACAAAGATCCACATAGAGGGCCGTCGGACAAAGGTCCTTTCAGCCCCTAACTGCGGAATCACTCATGGTACTCTTCGAGCGGACCCGACTTTAGTCACCATCTCAGATAGTATGTATGTATGAGTATATATGCCCGTGATCACCTCCCAAGTGATCACGGCCCGATAGATAGCAAGGCAGACTGACAAGAGTGTAGGGCCAATGATGATAAACTAGCATCATATACTAAGCATTTAGGATTGTGGGTAAGGTATCAATGATCAGAGCAACAATGACAAAGCTATGCAATGTAATAGGAGTAACCGAATAGTAACATGCTACACTACTCTAATGCAAGCAGTATAGAGAACAATAGGCGATATCTGGTGATCAAGGGGGGGCTTGCCTGGTTGCTCTGGCAAGAGAGAGGGGTCCTCAACTCCGTAGTTGAACTGGGCAGCAGCAACGTCGGTCTCGTAGTCTATCGGAGAGAAGAGGGGGGAAGGAACAATGAATACCATGCAAACAGATGCATATCGACGCATGACAAGACAAGTAACGATGCTAGGTGTGCCCAATCGCGGTAGTAGGTGATACCGACGGGAAGGGAAAACATCCGGAAAGTATTCCTGTGTTCGCGTTTGACCGGTGAACCGGAGGGGAAAGTTGCGTGTTCGGTATGCTAGGGTTGTGTGGCGGACGAACGGGCTGCATAACCGGATTCGTCTCGTCGTTCATAGCAACTTTCATGTAGAAAGTATTTTCATCCGAGTTACGGATTAAAAGATATGATTTTCAAAAGATTTAAATCATTTTCTGATTTTAGTTAGTTATTTAATTCCAACATTATCCAAAAACAGTGAATGATGACGCCAAGATGACATCGAGTGATGTCAAGATGTCAATCGGTCATTGACCACCAAACCAGCATGTGGGTCCAGGGGACCCACATGTCATTGTCGTGACATTAATGTAATTCTAAAACTAACTAAATGGGTTAATTAGTGTGTGGGTCCTAGCAAAGGAGAGATTAATGTTTTAATTAACTAATTTAATTAATTAGCGCTTTATCTATTTGTTCTTATTCTTTTATGGCATGGGGCCCGCATGTCAAAGCCACTGGCTGCTCAGTCAAGATGTCGACCCAACAATGTGTCAACAGGGGCCCTGGGCCCACCAACAAGGGCCTGTGGCGGGACCCACGGTGCCAGGTCAGCAGGGGCGGTTCCCGCCGCCGGCGACCAAAAGCACGGCGCAGGCCCGCCGGAGTTCGCCGGGAACTGCACATAGGGCACAGATCCGTGCGCGCCTGGGCTCGTTCGAACTAGCGCGCAGAGGCGCATCTAGTGGTGGTGGTGGTTCGTCCCGAGGTCGCCGGAGCTGTCGCCGGCGAGCAGAGAGGCGGACGTCGGGGCTCGGGTGAGTGGTGGTTTCGTTTGCAGGCCACCAAAATGGGCGGGACCGGTCGCATTCGAACCGCAAGACGACGGCGGAGCGAATGGTGGTGGCTGCGGAGGTTGTGGTGGCCGGAGTCGCCACGAGCTCGACGGCGGCGAGGTGGTTCGGGCGTGAGGCGAAGACGGTGAAGCAGAGCGCTCCGGGGCTAACGGGGAGGCTAGGGCGGAGCTGCGCAACGCGCTGAGCACAAAGGGCTCGGCCCCGTGACCATTTGGTCACCGGGAATGCGTCGGCGACGAGATCCGCGGCGGGGCGCTCGGGTGAGTGGCGGTAGCTAGCTAGGGCATGCGAGGGAGCTAACGGAGATGGGCGGGAGATGGGGAGCTCACGTGCGGCACGCAAGATGGCCCGTGGTAGTTTAGTAGCAGCAGGGGGTGTCGCCGGAGTTGGTGAAGAACGCGCCACGGAGATGAGGGCGAAGGGATCCGGTGATTCGGGCTCCCCGCCCACCGAGGCCTCCGTGGACGAGGAAGACGATGGAGGCGCTGACGGACTTCGCAGCGCGGGCGAGGCGATGGCTGTGGCTGCGATTCCACGGGCGGGTCCATGGAAGCGCCGGACGTAAGTGGGGAGCATGGGGAGAGCGAGGTGGATCTGGAGGGAGGGGAGGGCGCAGAGCCGAGCCGAGAGTGGGGCGAGGGGGGGGAGACCGAGGGGCGCGGGCGTGGCGACCTTATCCCTTGTCTCATCGCCGCGAGGGGGTTCGGTTGGGACGCTGCCTGTTCGACCCGGTCGGGGAACAGGGAAGGGACGCGTGATCTGGAGCTGGGCAGCTGGCTGGGCCAGCCAGCCGCAGCCGGGGGGGTTAGGCGTGTCCGTCTTGGTGGGTTGGGCTGCTCGGTCCAGGGGCTTCCCCTTTTTGTTTTTTTATAATTTCTTTCTTTTATTTATTTTCCTTTCTGCTTTTATTTAGTTTTAGGGCATTTAGGCATTTTATAAAAAGGTGTTTGCTTCACCATAATTACTAAGTAATATTTGGCAACCCCTAACATTTTCGCTTTGACTTTTGAAAACTTAGGGTGTTTGTCACTAATTCATATTTTGAATTTGCAATGATTTTGAACTACCACTTGATTAGCAACAGTAACACAGATGACATGGCATCATTAGAAGAGTTTTACTGTAGCCTAATTATCTGGGCGTTACACCACTTGGTGAACCTGTTGACTGCTACTAGCACATGTGTGAAACCGCTTCTGCCTGTTCTCAAGGGTCCAACCATATCCAGCCCCCATACCGCGAAGGCCCAGACGAGTGGTATGGTCTTTAAAGCTGAGGCGGTCTTGTGTGACATATTGGAGTAAAATTGACATCCCTCACACTTGTCGACTATTTCTTTTGCCATTTCATTCGCTCTTGGCCAGTAAAATCCGGCTCGGTATGCTTTGGCTATGATGGTTCGAGAGGACGCATGATGGCCACAGGTCCCCAAGTGGATGTCGTTGAGGATTATTCGACCTTCTTCTGGCGTTATGCATTTCTGACCAACTCCAGTCGCGCTTTCTCTGTACAACTGTCCCCTTATCACGGTAAAGGCTTTAGACCGACGGACGATCTGTCGAGCCTCCTCTTCATCCTCTGGGAGCTCTTTCCTTAAGATATACGCGATATACGGCACTGTCCAATCGGGAGTGATCACCAGGACTTCCATGATCAGGTCGACCACTGCTGGAACTTCAACAACAGTCGGATCCGTGACGCTTTTAGGATGCAGAGCTTCTTCGGTAAAAGGATCTTCTTTGACTGATGGTGTATGGATATGCTCCAAGAACACATCACTGGGAATGGCTTCTCTCTTGGAACCAATCTTTTCCAAATCATCAGCTGCTTGATTCTTCACCGGGTATATGGTGGAGCTCTAACCCTTCAATTTCTTTTCAAGCTTCCTCACCGCATTGCAAAGATCCAATCATGGCTGGGCTTCTAACGCCCCACTCCTTCATCACCGATTGACCACCAAATCTGAGTCGCCATAAACCATAAGGCTACACACGCCGAAAGTGAAATGGCCATGCGCAACCCATACAAAAGTGCTTCATATTCGCTTCATCATTGAGGAATCAAAGTGGATCTCGAGCACATATCCGAGCTTATCTCCTCGGGGAAACCAAAACTACTCCAAAGACCGAACCATTTAACATCTTAGAGCCATCAAAGAACATGGTCCAATGCTCCGAGTGAACTTGAGTCGGTTGCTGCTGTTCAATCCACTCGGCAAGGAAATCTGCTATCGCTGAACTTAATGGCTTTTTTGCCTCAAACTTGATATCAAGGGAAGGAGTTCAATCGCCCATTTCGCCACTCGACCAGCTTGCATCTCTGCAGTGTAATCTCGACAAAGGGGCGTCACGACGATCGTAATGGAATGATCAGAGAAATAATGAGCAACCTTCTTCGTGGTCATGTATATTCCATACACAAGCTTCTGATAATGAGGATATCTTTGCTTCGATGGAGTCAAAACTTCAGAGAGATAATACACTGGGCGCTGAACTTTGAAGGCTTTCCCTTCTTCTTCCCACTCGACCGTAAGTACTGTACTGACGACTTGTCCTGTGGCTGCAATGTAAAGCAATAGAGGCTCTTTGCTGATTGGAGCAGCAAGCACCGGCTGGGTGGAGAGCAGAGCTTTTAGCTCGGCAAACGCTGCATCAGCTTCTGGAGTCCACTCGAACTTGTCTGCCTTTTTCATCAGTCGGTAAAGAGGCAATGGCTTTTCATCGAGGCGAGAGATGAATCGACTTAACGCCAAGCATCCAAGAAGCTTCGACATCATGCACACGCACAGTATGCTTCATTCGAGTATGGTGCCAACTTTTTCGGGTTAGCATCGATTCCTCGCTCGAAACGAAAACCGAGTAACTTTCCACCAGAACTCCAATGTGCACTTTGATGGATTAAGCTTGATATCATACCTCCAGAGATTGGCAAATGTTTCAGCGAGGTCACCAACAGGTCGAAACCTTTCGTGACTTGACTACGATATCATCCATGTACGCTTCCACATTCCGACCGATTTGAGTGAGTAAACACTTTGAATCATCCTCATGAACGTGGCTCGCATTCTTGAGACCGAATGGCATGGTGACATAGTAGAAGCACCAAGGAGTGATGAAAGCTATTTTGATCTCGCTGGTCCATACAGACGGATCTCGATGGTACCCGGAATAGGCGCCTAAAAAGACAATCTCGTGATCCCGCAATGAGTCGACAATTTGGTAGATGTGAGGGAGAGGAATGATCTTTCGGCAGGCCCGATTGATATGTTTGAAATCAATGCACATGCGAAGTGACTTGTCCTTCTTGGGGACCATGACGACATTGGCGAGCCACTCGGAGTGGTATATCTCTCGGATAAACTCTGCCGCCAGGAGTCGAGCCAACTCCTCGCCAATGGCCTTTCTCTTCTGGATGACGGACCGTCGAAGATGTTCTTTGACAGGTTTTGCTTTTGAGTTGACTCTTAGGCGATGCTCAGCCAGCCCCCTGGGAACACCCGGCATGTCAGCAGGCTTCCATTAAAAGATGTCCCAGTTCTCACGAAGGAACTGGATGAGCGCTTCTTCCTATTTAGAGTCAAGTGTTGTGGAAATATGGGTCGGAGCTGCGCTGGGGTCGGTCGGGTGAATATGAACGGGCTTCGTCTCACCAGACGACTGGAACACTGACTCTATGGCGGGCTTCTTAGCTCGCAACAAATCACTCGGATCTGCATTTTTCTTGTATCCCTCCAGCTCTACCACTGTTATCTGGGCGTCCGCAATCTTCGACCCTTTCTGAAAACACTCTTCTGCCTTCTTCTGGTTGCCAGTGATAGTGATCACGCCTTTGGGGCCAGGCATCTTCAATTTGAGGTACACGTAACATGGTCGAGCCATGAACCGTGCATAAGCTGGTCTCCCCAAAATAGCGTGGTAAGCGCCTCGAAATCCACGACTTCAAATGTCGCTTTCTTTGCGGAAATGCTTGAGTCGCCGAACACCACGCCTAGAGCTATTTGGCCGAGTGACTCAGCCTTCTTTCCGTATAACTCCATGAAAACTCATGTTGTCGAGCTGAGTCGGACATCGGAATGCCCATTCCCTTTAGCGTCTCCGCATACAATATATTCAGTCCACTACCACCATCCATTAGCACCTTCGTCAGTCGAGTGCCTTCGACGACTGGGTCGACCACCAAAGCTTGCCTCCCAGGGGTGGCTATATGAGTCAGATGATCGGACTGGTCGAACGTAATGGGAGTTTGAGACCATCTCAGATAGCTTGGTGTCGTCGGGGCAACCATATTTACCTCACGGTTGATAACCTTCAATCGACTTTTGCTCTCCACATCAGTAAAAATCATCAGGGTGGAATTGACATGGGGATATCCTTCATCACTGTCCTCTTTGTCCTCTGACTTGTCCAACTCCTTTTCCTTATCCTTGGGTTGTTTCCCTTGTAACTGCTGAATTAAGAGCCGGCACTGGCGAGTGGTATGCTTTGGGTAGATGAAATTACCCTCTTCATCTTTCTTTGTGTGGATGTGACATGGCAGATCCATCACATCATTTCCTTACTTATCTTTCACCTTCTTGGGGTTCCAGGATCCTTTGGGCTTCCCTTTGAATTTGCCCTGAGTCACGGCCAGAGCCTCTCCAGGAGCCGCTGGCTCGGCTTTCCGCTTCGCTTCCGATCGAGTTTTTTTTTCCGATCGACTCGCTTGTACTTGCCACTCCGAGTCGATCCTCTTCTTCACCATTGGCGTTTGGTGGCGATTTCCATCATTCGACTCTGTGGTCATATCACCGTCCGACTAAACTTCAAACTTAACTCTCTCGTTTAACGCCATCCTTGAAGGTGCAGATCGCTCGATGATCGACACGCTTCCCACCGTATGATGCAAAGTGATCCATCTCTCGTATGTAATCTCTCGTGGTTTCATTCGACTTTTGCACGCAGACTTGCAGCTCATCAATCCGCTGGTCGCTTGCAAGTTCCTCGAATGTCCTAACGAACACTCGGGAAAGATCTTCCCAAGTGTAAATGCTGCTAGGAGCTAACTGATTCAACCACGCCCTGGCCGAACCCTCCAACATGAGTGGTAAGTGTTTCAAGGCCACCTCATCATTACCGCCGCCAATCTGTACCGCCACTCGGTAGTCTTCAAGCCAGGTTTCAGGCTTAGACTCACCGGTAAAGTTACTTACCCCAGTCGCCAACCTGAAGTTGGGGGGTATCACTGCGGCTCTGATGGCTCTGCTAAAACATTCTAGACCTGAAACATGGACTCGGCTGCTAGTGGGCGCATCTCTGTCGTGGCCACCTCGATGAGCTCTGTTCCGATCGACCAAACCTTGCATGATGATGGATCTCGCGTCAAAGCCTGGTTCCCTGGGGTCGACCGGAACTCGTCGCCCAGCACTGCGCTAGTGCCTATCATCTTGCTGCCGATGGGCGTAAGACCCACCCCTTGGGGGAGGAGTGGACACTCGACGCCGATCATCACGATCGAATCGGTCATCATATTGGTCACGTCGACCTTCGCGTCCCTCATGCCGCGGAGGCGATCTTGGGCTATGAGCCGACTGAACTATGTTCGCAGTGACGGATCGACTGTGAATCCTGTTGTGTGACTATGACACAGCTGAATTCTGATCTCCCGCTGCTCGTAGCAAATCCCTGATCTGCATCAAGCCTCTGCCAGCCTCCGACTGAGAGGGCTGAATTGACTCTGCTATACGGGCTGCAGCTGCTAGATTCTGAATCGGGGTTTGATATACCTGAGTTGGTTGCGGAAAGAGTTGACGTCGACTGGAGTCGGGTACTCATTGCCGCGCGCGTTCGTCGAGTGCTCGCTGGAGGTTCTCCAGTCGAGTGCGTTCAGCCAAGTTGGCCAAACCGCCTCCTCCAAGGCGCGAGCCTCGGGAGTTTCTCCTGCGATGGGAGTATGCAGGGCATCCATGTTCCGGCGATGAAGATCATCCCTCTGCAGAGAAGTGAGCGGCTCGGGTTGATATTCCTCATGGGCTTGAGCGGGGTTGCCTCCGCCGTCTATCCCGTCAGTGCGGGGAAAGCCGGGACGGCTACAAGGCCCATTGACCATCAGAACCTCCGCTGCCGGATCACTACTGTCGCACTCAGATGCAGTCTCTACGGAGCTAGTCGACAGATCGAACAGGCTGTAGAGAGATTCCTCGGGCTCGATTGCCGCGACTTGGGTGGTGGCCGATTGGCGAGCCACTGCGTGTCTCACCCACCGCTGAAGCCTCGACCGACCAGAGCGCTTGTGCTAGCGGGAGACAGGGAGGGAGGACGA
Source organism: Aegilops speltoides (assembly GCA_021437245.1). Classification (NCBI taxonomy): domain Eukaryota; kingdom Viridiplantae; phylum Streptophyta; class Magnoliopsida; order Poales; family Poaceae; genus Aegilops; species Aegilops speltoides. The sequence goes on along the minus strand of JAHHZJ010000580.1, from coordinate 99,704 downwards.
CACAGGAGTTGACCGATACGGAGTCGACGGTTGCCGCAGCAGGACGCCGCGGACACACGCCCGAAAATGCGTCACACCACGGACGAGGAGCGCGTCGATGTCGAGTGGAGCCTCCTGGAGCCAAGCGGAGTCGTCGGCGATGAAAGTGAGCGCACCGAGACGGATCTCGCGGCCCTCGACCAGAACTCTGCCAGAAACCATGATGAAGGCAATCAGAACAATTGCAACTTCTCCAAAAAATCGCTAAGACGCCAGCCCCATGGTGGGCGCTAACTGTCGTGGTACTAAGACTGACAGTAGAATGGGGGGTAGGTATGGAGAGGCAAGATCCTAGCTATGGAGCAGTTGTACACGCAAGGGATTTACGAGTTCAGGCCCTTCTCGGAGGAAGTAACAGCCCTACGTCTCGGAGCCCGGAGGCGGTCGATCGGATTATATGCGATGAGTTACTGGGTGCGAACCCCTTACACCGAGGAGGGGGTGGCTTATATAGTGTCCGCCAGCCCCTCCGCCCTCGCTATGCAGGTTTAAAGTACATAAAGGGTTGGCGCATCGGTAACGCCCTACATAAAGTGTCATCATGGCCATAAAGACTACTTAATTACAGACCGTTTGGATACAGAGTGGCTCCTGATCTCCTGGTGGTCGAGTACATCTTCATGGTCGAGTGCCTTCGAGTCTGTCGAGTGGATTCCTTCTTGGTCGACTGGAAGGCAGCTTCTTCTGAAGATGTCCTTGGGGAGGGTACTTTGGACAGGTCCGTGACCCTACCCTAGGTACATGACTTCATCAGCGCCCGGATGAAAGGTTCACGATCACAGAAATCGCGCGCGATGGCCAACCGATTAAACCCCTCTGGACCAAGGAAGCATTTTCTGCTTAGTGCGGGGGTTCTTGTTAGGGACATGATCCCGATCAGCATCGAGCTATGGAATCAGCCTAAGAAGGAAGAGCTTCAAGTTTCTTTTGTCGAAGATAGACAAAAAGCTGATCTTTGGACCGTGCTAAAGGTAAGTTTCACCCTACCGAAAGAGGAGGATCCGGAGAAGCTAGTTATAGAGCCATTGATCAAGTCTCATGCTCTCAAGAAGATGGCAGATCTATTCAGGAGGTGGAACAATGAGTTGAAAGCAACGTATGTCGACCAAGACAAGACTCCAGAATTGACCGGCCGATTTGAGAAGATAAGAGATCACTGGCCCGCATTTGTGGCCAACAAGACATCGGAGAGGAGTAAGAAGATGTCAGTGATTAACAAGATAAATGATGCAAAGAAGGAGCATCACCATCGCACAGGGTCAGGTGGCTACCTTAAAGCCCGGCCGTTGTGGGACAAAGCTGAGCAGGACCTGATTGCTAAAGGGGTCGAACGAGAGACATTGCACTAGCCAGACCGCTTAAGGACTTGGTTCTTCGGGGTTGGGGGAACTTTGGACCCTGAAACAGGGAAGTGCTGCTGGACGAACAAGCAACTTAAAACACCCATCACGAAACTTCGGAAGCAATCAAGGAAGTGTAGGAAGGGACGTTCGTTCCTGACAGAGAAAATGACGAGCTCACAAGGGCCCTCGAATCTCGAGCACCTGTGATTTAACACGAGGTACGCCAGCTCATAGATGGAAGGTTGGGTTTCCCAACGCAGGCGGTTACAAAACCCAAGAGAGGAGGAGGAAAGTGGAGTAGAGCGAACTGCAACAGCTTAAGGCAAGGGTACGAAAGCTAGAGGAACGACAAGATGTTGAGAACCAGCAGCTGCGAGATCCTGCCCAAGAAGCTACCCCAGAAGCTACCCCGCCATCTCTGTGGAGAAGCAGCATGGCTTCCACCGAGCTCGTTCAGCAGCCTGACTTGACGGGTCCTAGCTACCTCGTGGATTTTATCACGGATTCACACCAATGCCACCTTATAACACAATAGCTTCAGCTCAAAGTCAAGGCGGCTGTCGGCTCTGTGTTCCCTCCTTCACCCGGAGCAAGTTTTCACTGCCGTCTGATTCCACAAGGATATGCTGTTGTGATGGTGGACGAAATAACGGAGGGATTTGAGGAGCTCCAGCTTGAGCACCCTACAGGTGATGGGGAGACTCAACTGGGTCTTGCTATGAAGACTCTGTGTCTATGGCGGAAGGAGCACATCAACCTTCTGAACTTCACGGCTCCTGTGAGTCAGCTGGGCACTCCGCCTCCTCCGCCTCCTCCTCCTCTGGCGAGTGATCAGGGCACTCCGCCTCCTGCTCCGGCGCATGAGGGCGGCAGTACTCCGCCTCCTTCTCTGCCTGCTCCGGCGCATTCGAGCAGCCCGCCTCCTCCTTCGCCGCCTTGTAAGCGACGGCGGAACACAGACGACGCCGCTCCGGCTGCTCCGCCGCATCGTAGCAGTCCGCCTCCGGCTGCTCCGCGTCTTAAGCAATGAATGAAGACAACTGCAGCCGCTCCGGCCGCTCTGGCGTCTAGCAGTACAGCCAGAGGCGGGAGGCAATACAGATACGGTCCATCGTCTCTCAGGCCTCTAGACAAGTTACCATACGAGAGGAGCGAGGAGGAAAACTAGAAGATATGTGAAGGCCAAGTGAATGACTTCTTTGAATTGGTAAAGCTAAGAAACATCCACCTCCGGCGGAGAAGATAGATCCGGTGAAAGCGAAGCGCACTTTGTATGCCCTGCAGCGACCACCACCGCCTCCGCCGCAATCCAACTATGACTACATCATTGAAAGGATATATAAGGAAGCGGAGTGGTCGGGAAGTACTTGCACTGATCAAAGGCTAGCAGAACGAAGAAAAGGGAAAAAATTCCCCAGCTCGGCAAACAAGCGAAGCAATCGTGCCTCCCGCTCAATGTGTCTAGCGATATCATCGCTAAACTTCCGGGGATGCTGCTGATAACCCACAAGTATACGGGATAATTGTAGCCTCTTTCGATAAGTAAGAGTGTCGAACCCAACGAGGAGCTAAAGGTAGAACAAATACTCTCGCAAGTCCTATCGGCCACTGATACGACTCTACGCACGCTTGACGTTTGCTTTACCTAGAATAGGTATGAAACTAGAAGTACTTTGTAGGTGTTGTTGGATAGGTTTGCAAGATAATAAAGAACGCGTAAATAAAAAGTAGGGGCTGTTTAGATAAATATGCAATAAAGTAAATATAGCGAGTGTGGAAAAGTGGTGGTAGGAGTTGTGAAATTGTCCCTAAGCAATTGACTACGTTACTAGACCGATAATCACTATTGCAATTCTATTTGAGGGAGAGGCATAAACTAACATACTTTCTCTACTTGGATCATATGCACTTATGATTGGAACTCTAGCAAGCATCCGCAACTACTAAAGATTCATTAAGGTAAAACCCAACCATAGCATTAAATTATCAACTCCCCTTCATCCCATACACAAACAACCTACTTACTCGGGTCTGTGCTTCTGTCACTCACGCCACCCACCATAAGAAAATCATAAACATATTTCAAATCCTACAGCGGGAATCCCTCACGCTTGCGCGACACGGAGGGCACAACAGGACAGAACCAATAATAAAACATGCAACTCAAACCAATCATAGCAATTCATCAATCACCGATAGGACAACGAAAATCTACTCAGACATCATAGGATGGCAACACATCATTGGAAAATAATATGAAGCATAAAGCACCATGTTCAAATAGAGGTTACAGCGGGTTGCGAGCGCGTGGACCGCTGGATATAGATGGGGGAAGGTGATGGAGATGTTGGTGAAGATGAAGGCAGTGTTGGTGAAGATCGCGGTGATGATGATGGCCCCCGGCAGCGCTCCGGCTCCACCGGAAGCAAAGGGAAGAGAGCTCCCCTTCTTCTTCTTCTTCCTTGACCTCCTCCCTAGATGGGAGAAGGGTTTCCCCTCTGGTCCTTGGCTCCCATGGCGTGGGAGGGGCGAGAGCCCCTCCGAGATTGGATCTATCTCTCTGTTTCTGCGTTCTCAGATTCTGCCCCTTCACCGTTTCTTTTATATCCGGAGATCCGTAACTCCGATTGGGGTGAATCTTTCGCCCAGATCTTTCTCATAAAATTAGCTTTATTGTGGCAAAAGAAGAGCGTCAACCGCCTTATGGGGGCCCCAGGAGAGTCCAGGGCGCGTCTGCCTCCCTGGGGCGCCCCCTATCTCCTGCCCCCCTCGGGCACCGTCTCGCGTTGATTTTACTTCCCCAAAATCATAAATATTCCAAAATAATTCTCCGTCCGTTTTTATCCCATTTGGACTCTGTTTGGTATGGGTTTTCTGCGAAACATAAAACATGCAACAAACATGAATTGGCAATGGGCACTGGATCAATATGTTAGTCCCAAAAATAGTATAAAAAGTTGCCAAAAGTATATAAAAGTTGAATAATATTGGCATGGAACAATCAAAAATTATAGATACGACGGAGACGTATCAGCATCCCCAAGCTTAATTCCTGCTCGTCCTCGAGTAGGTAAATGATAAAAAAGATAATTTTTGATGTGGAATGCTACCTATCATAATCTTGAGCATATGTCTAATCATGGCATGAATATTAAGACACGAGTGATTCAAAGAAATAGTCTATCATTTGACATAAAAACAATAATACTTTGAGCGTACCAATAAAGCAATCATGTCTTTTCAAAACAACAAGGCCAAAGCAAGCTTATCCCTACAAAATCATATAGTTTGGCCATGCTTCATTTTCGTCACACAAAATGCCCCCATCATGCACAACCCCGATGACAAGCCGAGCAATTGGTTCATACTTTTTAACGCGCTTCAGCTTTTTCAACCCTCATGCAATACATGAGCGCAAGCCATGGATATAGCACTATAGGTGGAATTGAATATAATGATGGAGGTTATGTGGAGAAGACAAAAAAGGAGAAAGTCTCACATCGACGCGGCTAATCAACGGGCTATGGAGATACCCATCAATTGATGTCAATGTGAGGAGTAGGGATTGCCATGCAACGGATGCACTAAGAGCTATAAGTGTATGAAAGCTCAACAAAAGAAACTAAGTGGGTGTGCATCCAACTTGCTTGCTCATGAAGACCTAGGGCATTTGAGGAAGCCCATCGTTGGAATATACAAGCCAAGTTCTATAATGAAAATTCCCACTAGTATATGAAAGTAATAACATAGGAGACTCCCTATATGAAGAACATGGTGCTACTCTGGAGCACAAGTGTGGAAAAAGGATAGTAACATTGCCCCTTTTCTTTTTCTTTTTTTCTTTTTTCTTTTTGGGTGGGCTTCTTTGGCCCCCCTTTTTTATATAGGCTTCTTTGGCCTTTCCTTTTTTTCTTTTTTTTCTTTTTCTTTTTTTCATGGGGCAATGCTCTATAATGATTATCATCACACTTTTATTTACTTACAACTCAACATTACAACTCGATACTAGAACAAAGATATGACTCTATATGAATGCTTCCGGCGGTGTACTAGGATGTGCAATGATCTAGCGTAGCAATGACATAAAAAAACGGACAAGCCATGAAAACATCATGCTAGCTATCTTACGATCATGCAAAGCAATATGACAATGAATGCTCAAGTCATGTATATGATGATGATGGAAGTTGCATGGCAATGTATCTCGGAATGGCTATGGAAATGCCATAATAGGTAGGTATGGAGACTGTTTTGAGGAAGATATAATGAGGCTTATGTGTGATAGAGCGTATAGTATCACGGGGTTTGGATGCACCGGCGAAGTTTGCACCAACTCTCGAGGTGAGAAAGGGCAATACACGGTACTGAAGAGGCTAGCAATGATGGAAAGGTAAAAGTGCGTATAATCCATGGACTCACATTAGTCATAAAGAAATCATATACTTATTGCAAAAGTTTATTAGCCCTCGAAGCAAAGTACTACTATGCATGCCCCTAGGGGGATAGATTGGTAGGAAAAGACCATCGCTCGTCCCCGACCGCCACTCATAAGGAAGACAATCAAAGAAACACTCCATGCTTCAAATTTGTCACACAACGGTTACCATACGTGCATGCTACGGGACTTGCAAACCTCAACATAAGTGTCTCTACAATCCACAACCACCCACTAGCATGACTCTAACATCACCATCTTTATATCGCAAAACTATTGCAAGGAATCAAACATATCATATTCAGCGATCTACAAGTTTATGTAGGATTTTATGACTAACCATGTGAATGACCAATTCCTGTCATCTCTCTAAATAGATATAAGTGAAGCAAGAGAGTTTAATTCTTTCTACAAAAGATATGCCCATGCTCTAACAAATATAAGTGAAGAAAAAGAGCATTCTACAAATGGCGGTTCTATGTGAAGAGAAAGAGGCAATCCAAACTTCAAATGATATAAGTGAAGCACATGAAGCATTCCATAAAGCCATACTCAAAAGATTTAAGTGAAGTGCAATGAGAATTCTATAAATCAACCAAGGACTATCTCATACCAGCATGGTGCATAAAAGAAAAATGAAAACTAAATGCAGAAGACGCTCCAAGACTTGCACATAATGCATGAACGAAACGAATCCGAAAACATACCGATACTTGTTGAAGAAAGAGGGGATGCCTTCCGGGGCATCCCCAAGCTTAGACGCTTGAGTCTCCTTGAATATTTACTTGGGTGCCTTGGGCATCCCCAAGCTTGAGCTCTTGCCTCTCTTCCTTTTCCTCATATCGAGACATCCTCGATTAGACACTTCATCCACACGAAACTTCAACAGAAAACTCGGTAAGATCCGTTAGTATAATAAAGAAAATCACCACTCTAAGTAATGTTGCAAACCAATTAAAATCTTGTTTTTGCATTAATATAACTTTTTCATGGCTTAATCCACTGATATAAATTAATAGATTCATCAAAACAAGCAAACTATGCATCAAAAACAGAATCTGTCAAAAACAGAACAGTCTGTAGCAATCTGAACATCCACCATACTTCTGGTACCCAAAAATTCTACCAAAATTGGGAAAAATAAACAAGTTGTACAGAAAGACAGTGCAATAGGAATCATAACCAATTGACGTTCCAGTAAAAAATGTAAAATCGCGCACTACAGCCAAAGTTTCTGTCCTGCACCGTACAAACCAACAAGCATTGTAAACATCCTAAAGGCAAACCTTGGCACATTATTTCTATAATACAATGGAATTGTACAAGGGGATAATTATTTTTGTTGAAAAGTTTCTGTAATCAATATTCACAAAGTTTCCATGAGCATGAACAAAGTTCAAGGCTAGCTCCCACTTCAACAATGCTTGTCTCTCTCACTTTCACTTTCCTTTTTGAAAAGTTTTTAGGTTCCCCTCTTTATTTTTTTGTTTTTAAACTATATAAAAGCACTCAACATAAATAAATGACACTCTAAAACTTCCGTGTTGTCTCCCTGACAGCGCTGTCTTTAAAGCCATTAAGCTAGGCATATAATGCTCAAGTAATGGATCCACCCGGATCCCAAGGTATATCAAAGCCAATTTTAATTAACAATGATTTGTAATTTAGTAGTGAGCACAAAGTAACATATATCATGCAACAACGAAGTCTAACTCTCTTCCTATGCATCGGCATGTCATAAAAGAACAATTCATGCACACTAAGTAAAGGCCAATGCATAGTATAAGCAGTTTCTTGCAATTCTATCATATTGGAAACATAGAGAGCTGGAGATATAGTTCCTCTCTCATAATAATTGCAAGTAGGGGCAGCAAGCACATGCATATTACATCTATCAAAATCATCATGTGCAATGGTAAAAGGCAACCCTCAATATAATCCTTAATAAGCACAAATTTCTCCGATATAGTGTAGTTGGGAGAGTTCAAAAAGATAATAGGACTATCATGCGTGGGTGCAATAGAAAAAATTTCATGTGTAACATAAGGAACTATAGCAAGTTCATCTCTGTAAGCATAATTCATATTGGCATCTTGGCCACAAGTATAGCAAGCATCATCAAAAAGGGATATTTCAAGAGAATCAACGGGATCATAGCAATCATCCTTCGGTAAGCACGAAGGGGAATTAAACAATGTATGAGTTGAAGAGTTACTCTCATTAGAAGGTGGGCACGGGTGATCAATCCGCTCTTCCTCCTTTTGTTCTTCGCTCTCCTCATCATCTTTTTTATCCAATGAGCTCACAGTTTCATCAACTTCTTCTTCCATAGCTTCCTGCAAAATATTAGTCTCTTCTTGGACAGCGGAGACTTTCTCAATAAATGCATTAATATTGTAATTGTATTCATAATTTTCATGACAATATCTAAGTATAGCAAGACTTTTAGGCCTATAAACATCATCATCTAAAGCTTCATACTTTTCAAACAAAGATTCAATTTCATAAGCATCCCTAAAAGCAACAAATTCTTCTATTTGTTCCACATCATAGTAATCATCTACCATTAGCATAAGAAGCTAAGGTTTCATTATCATTGAATTTGCATGAAAAGGGAAGGTGTGGAGCCTTCATCCTAGAGCAACAAATAATATCATATCTCAAGCATAGTTGACGAGCATACAAACGCAACATATTAATTTGATCCCATAATAGTTTCCCTTTTTGTGTCGAGCGATAATCCCTAAAGTATTCACGTTGATCCAACGTGTCTCCCATAATAAAGTTGAATGGGGTTTTCTCAGGATTATCAAAGTAGTACATAATATCTCTCACATAATGAGAATCGAGGGTTTTAGGAGTTACCCCATCTCCATGAGTAGCAAGTACACCTAATTTTTTTGGTATTTTGTGTTCCATATCCATAACTAATGATAAAGAACAACTAAGAACAGCAAATAAAAATTACTTAGTGATAAAGCAAACAAGCACACACGAGAATATTCACCCCACGCTATGACTCCCCGGCAACGACGCCAGAAAAAGGTCTTGATAACCCGCAAGTATACGGGATAGTTGTGGCCTCTTTCGATAAGTAAGAGTGTCGAACCCAACGAGGAGCTAAAGGTAGAACAAATACTCTCTCAAGTCCTATAGGCCACTGATACGACTCTACACGCGCTTGACGTTCGCTTTACCTAGAGCAGGTATGAAACTAGAAGTACTTTGTAGGTGTTGTTGGATAGGTTTGCAAGATAATAAAGAACGCGTACATAAAAAGTAGGGGTTGTTTAGATAAAGATGCAATAAAGTAAATATAGCGAGTGTGGAAAAGTGGTGGCTGATAATCACTATTGCAATTCTATTTGAGGGAGAGGCATAAGCTAACATACTTTCTCTACTTGGATCATATGCACTTATGATTGGAACTCTAGCAAGCATCCGCAACTACTAAAGATTCATTAAGGTAAAACCCAACCATAGCATTAAAGTATCAAGTCCCTTTATCCCATACGCAAACAACCTACTTACTCGGTCTCAGGCTTCACACTCACGCCACCCACCATAAGCAAATCATAAACATATTGCAAACCCTACAGCTGAATCCTCACGCTTGCAACACGGAGGGGACAATAGGACAGCACCAATAATAAAACATGCAACTCAAACCAATCATAGCAATTCATCAATCACCGATAGGACAACGAAAATCTACTCAGACATCATAGGATGGCAACACATCATTGGAAAATGATATGAAGCATAAAGCACCATGTTCAAGTAGATGGTACAGTGGGTTGCGGGAGAGTGGACCGCTGGATATAGATGGGGAAGGTGATGGAGATGTTGGTGAAGATGACGGCGGTGTTGGTGAAGATCGCGGTGATGATGATGGCCCCATGGCTTCTTGGCGCCACCGGAAGCAAGGGGAGAGAGCCCCTTCTTCTTCTTCTTCCTTGACCTCCTCCCTAGATGGGAGAAGGGTTTCCCCCGGTCCTTGGCTCCCATGGCGTGGGAGGGCGATAGCCCTCCGAGATTGGATCTATCTCTCTGCTTCTGCGTTCTCGATTCTCGCCTTCGCTGCTTTCTTTTATATCCGGAGATCCGTAATCCGATTGGGGTGAATCTTTCGCCCAGATCTTTCTCATAGAATTAGCTTTCTTGCAGCAAAAGAAGAGCGCCAACCGCCTTTACGGGCCCCAGGAGAGTCCAGGCGCGCCGCCTCCCTGGGCGTGCCCCTATCTCCTGCCCCTCGGCACCGCCTCGCTGATTTTACTTCCCAAAAATCATAAATATTCCAAAATAATTCTCCGTCCATTTTTACCCCGTTTGGACTCTGTTTGATATGGGTTTTCTGCGAAACATAAAACATGCAACAAACAGGAACTAGCACTGGGCACTGGATCAATATGTTAGTCCCAAAAAATAGTATAAAAAGTTGCCAAAAGTATATAAAAGTTGAATAATATTGGCATGGAACAATCAAAAATTATAGATGCGACGGAGACGTATCAGCTGCCCGGTACCAATCCTGGAGATTACATGCCCGACAACGATGCACTTTTTGAAACAATGGAGGTGGACACATTAAGATTCTGGCACGGGAAGCATCTCGTCAAACCTGGTACTCCTCTAACAACGATGCTGCAAAGATTCCATGATTGGTACATGGGCATCTGCAGAAGTTCGGGACGGTTACTTTGACGCTGAGAGTTAAAGAGGAGTACGACCTCGTTGGAATTGATCTGTTGTCTGTTCCATATGAGGAGTTCTTCCAGTTTTTCAATCAAAAGGCCCTCGATAAAACAATCATCACTTGCTAGTGTCTTTAAGTACTACTTTCTCTGTAATTAATTAAGTCTCTATATATAGCTTAGCTCTTTCATTGCATGTATATATAATTATCCTCACTATATTATGAAGATTGAAGATCGCCGAATTGAAGAAAAGACAAATAGGTGATATTGGGTTCATTAACACAAATCTTATGGATGAATGGAATGTTAAACATGACCCCAAAGATACTGAGGCCAACTTGCTACGATCGTTAGTTCGAAATCAAAAAAAGATACAATACTCTTTCCTTACGAATACAAGTGAGTGTTACTGTCTTGTGCATATTCTGTTTCCCTTATTACTCGAGGTTATAGTAATGTAATTGATGAGTTATGCATGCGTGCGCAGCTTCCACTTTATTCTGCTAGAGATTAAGCTTGAGCAGGGACTAGTAACCTCATAGACTCGAAACGAAAAAATCCGGAGGAGTATGCGATCATGACTAAAATGCTCGAGAAGTAAGTTCAATCGATCATTATTGCACCATATCGGCAACTTTGTTCATTTTCTGATATCAAGTAATTGTTTTCTTTGTCTAGCAGGGTTTGAAAAAGTTTACCACACAAGCTTCGGGACTGCCGGCACAGCTGCGATTTAACCACCCGAAAGTAAGTAGTAGCTACTAGCTAGTTCTGCGCATCTCCCATTGATTCTAGCTAGTTTTATCAATACCATTTAGCATGCTTGCTTATCAGTTTGATTGACCTCTATTTCTTGTAAAGTGGTTGTGGAAGGAACCCGGGAATGATCTCTGTGGATACTATATTTGCGAGTTCAACCGCCACACGACCTGTGAGCGGGGCTACTCTAAACAACAATATGAAGTGCGTAAGCAATAATATTCACAATTTTTATTTTATTACATCATTTGTGTTGAGTTTCATTCATATATATGTATTGACCCCCTTCTTCAAATTAGATGTTTCAGATGCGGGATGAACTCCTACCACAAGATTGCATACGAGCAATTCAAGAGGAATTGGCGGGATTCTTTTTTGACCACGTCATCGACAAACACGGAGAATACCATGTGCAAGTTGAGTTCAGATGTTAGGGGATTTTCTAAGAGATCTTATATTGTATGTGTGTGTGTATATATATATCCCTAATATTAAAGGGAGGATCGTTTCTCCACTTTTTTTGGTCAAAGTACTTTTTTTACGTCCCTTGGTACATCGTACGTCAATCTCAGCAATTGAACCCCAGTTTTAAGTACGAGCACACGCAAACGGGCTGGCCCAATTCATAGGCCCGGAACAAAATACGAAAAATAAAAGAGCAATCATAGGATTCGAACTACCAACCTAATGCTAGATATTAGCTAGCTTGTCCAACTGAGCTAGCAATAGCGGACGACCAAGAAGAGGCACTAAAATTGAAATGTAACAACAGCGGCAGATCCGTTTTCAACATTTCATTGAAGAAAATGTGAAGAAAAATTATTCAAAAAAATCCAAAAAATGTTTAAAAGTCGTACACAAATTACAAAATGTGAACATTTTTTGAAATTCTGAAAAAATAGAATTCTGAACAATTTGTTTGAACTGTAAACAATTTTCTGAAAGTAAATTTAAATACACAGTTAACCTTTTTTCAGTATACCGTGAACAATATTTAAATACAGATTGGACATTTTTAAAATATATGATGAACTTTTTTCATGCATGTTGAAAAAAAATTCAATACAAGATGAACATTTTTTTATACACAGTGAACATTTTTGTTCAATACGGTGAACTGTTTTTTGAAACCTGAACAATTTTTAAAAAGATGATCAACATGTGTAATTTTGAACATTTTTTGGAACTTGGAATTTTGAACTTATTTTGAACATGAACGAAACTTTTAAAACATGAACCAATTTTGAAATCAGGAACAATTTTTTGATTACCAAATAATTTTGAAATTTTGAACATTGTTTTAAAAGATTGAATTCATGAAAAAAATTGTTTTTTATTCTTTTTGTTGCCCTTTTCGGGGTCATGTACAGTGTGTCCCCCATTGCAACGCACGGACATGTTGGCTAGTATATATATATATATATATATATATATATATATATATATATATATATATATATATATATATATATATATATATTGTTACCAGATAGCGTCAGATAGATATACGAAAACTTGTTGGTCGACCAATTTATCGGAGAAGGACAGGTCGCTCACTTCTTTCTGTGTATATGTTCATGACGATCTTCTGTACTTAATGGTTTCCTTCATTTGCTTACTAGCTAGCTAGCGTGTCGAGTCCTCTCTATACGTATAGTACGTAGCATCGACCAAGCACGGAGATAAGAGAGGACACTTCTCTCTATTAGCTAGCTAACACAATATATGAAACCCCTAAATTAAACCTACAAAAACCCCAAAAACCCCAACCCCCCTCCTTTCAGAAAAAAAACAAAAAGCCCAGCCCCTGAACTGCTAATGCGTGGAAGCCTTTTGGTCCCAGTTGGTGGCACCAACCGGGACAAAAGGCCTTCCTGCCTGGGCAAGCGGCAGCGGCCACATGGAGCCCCATCTGTCCCGGTTCCTGGGTGAACCGGGACTAAAGGTATTGGGTTTTAGTACCGACCCTTTAGTCCCGATTAGGCAACCGGAACAAATGGGCCTCACGAACCGGGACAAATGGGGCTTTTTCTACTAGTGTTGGAGTATCTAGGTGACATTAGAGTTGGTTAATGTGTATCATATGGTGTTATTTTAGTATCAACTCTAGGTTGTTTGTGACACTTATAGGAATAGCTCAATGGATTGATCAGAAAGAATAACTTTGAGGTGGTTTAGTACCCTACAAACAATTCCATCTTATGTTCTCCGCTCGATAAGAACTTTGGAGTGTCTCTTTGTCGCACGTTGAGGGATTGGTATATGATTCAATTATGTTAGCACTGTTGAGAGATTGCACTAGTGAAATTATGAACCTTAGGCCTTGTGTCTAAGCATTGCAATACCGTTTGTGCTCTGTTTTGCTATTTGTTACCTTGCTGTTTTTATATTTTCAGATTACAAAAACCTATATCCACTATCCATACTACACTTGTATCACCATCTCTTCGCCGAACTAGTGCACCTATACAATTTACCATTGTATTGGGTGTGTTGGGGACACAAGAGATTTCTTGTATTTGATTGCAGGGTTGTTTGAGAGAGACTATATTCATCCTACGCCTCCCACGGATTAATAAACCTTAGGTCATCCACTTGAGGGAAAACTGCTACTGTCCTACAAAACTCTGTGCTTGGAGGCCCAATCCGAGTCTACAAGAATAAAGTTGTGTAGTAGACATCACTCTCCGATCTATTGATTTGGTTAGGCCAACTAGATTAGTTTTTCTTGCAAATGGGAGAGGTGCTTTGTGATGGGTTCGATCTTGCGGAGCTCAAGACATAAAGGACATGACACGTATTTGTATCGTTGCCATTAAGTAAACAAAAATGGGTTTATTCATGCATGAGTTTTACTTTGTCTACATCATGTCATCTTGCTTAAGGTGTTACTCCGTTCTTTATGATGTTAATACTCTAGATGCATGCTGGATAACGGTCGATGTGTGGAGTAATAGTAGTAGATGAAGAGTCGCTTCGGTCTACTTGTCTCGATGCCTATATACATGATTGTTGCCTTGGATATCATCATGATTATTTGATTTTCTATAAATTGCCCAACATTGATTTGTTTACCCACCGTATACTATTTGTTGGGGAACGTAGTAATTTCAAAAAATTTCCTACGCACACGCAAGATCATGGTGATGCATAGCAACGAGAGGGGAGTGTTGTCTACGCACTCGTGAGACCCGGCGAAGCGATCACAACGTAGAGGAAGTAGTCGACGTTCTCCTCGCGATCCGACCGATCCCGGCGCCGTTATTCCGGCGCCCCGAGTTCTTGACACACGACAGCTCGATGACGCCCTCAGATCTCGATCCAGCCGAGTGTCGAGGAGAGTTCCACAAGACGACGGCGTGGTGGCGATCTTGATGTTTCACCGGCGCAGGGCTTCGCTTAAGCTTCGCGACGGTATGACCGAGGTGGAATATGGTGGAGGGGGCACCGCACACGGCTAAGGAACGATCCGTAGATCAAACTTGTGTGTTCTAGGGTGCCCCCTGCCCCGTATATAAAGGACGGAGGGGAGGCCGGCCGCCCCTATGGGCGCGCCAAGGAGGGGGAGTCCACCTCCTAGTTGAGTAGGACTCCCTTTCCTAGTCCAACTAGGAAGGAGAAGGGAAAGGAAAGAGAGGGAGAGGAGAGGGAAGGGGCGCCCCCTCCTTGTCCTATTCGGACTCCCACAGGGGGCGCCACCTCCGGTGCGGCCCTCTCTCCCCTCTTGGCCCACTAAGGCCCATACTTCCCCGGGGTTCCGTAACCCCTCCGGCACTCCGGTTTTCTCCGAAACTTCCGAACCTTTCCGTGTCCGAATATAGCCGCCCAATATATCAATCTTTATGTCTCGACCATTCCGAGACTCCTCGTCATGTCCGTGACCACATCCGGACTCAACTTCTTCGGTACATCAAAATACATAAACTCATAATAACATCCATCGAAACCTTAAGCGCAGGGATTCTACGGTTCGAGAATAATGTAGACATGACCGAGACACGCCTCGGTCAATAACCAATAGCGGACCTGGATGCCCATATTGGTTCCTACATATTCTACGAAGATCTTTGTCGGTCGATCGCATAACAACATACGTTGTTCCTTTGTCATCGGTATGTTACTTGCCCGAGATTCGATCGTCGGTATCCAATACCTAGTTCAATCTCGCTACCGCAAGTCTCTTTACTCGCTCCGTAATACATCATCTCACAACTAACTCATTAGTTGTAGTGCTTGCAAGGCTTCATGATGTGCATTACCGAGAGGGCCAGAGATACCTCTCCGACAATCGGAGTGACAAAACCTAATCTCAAATACGCCAACCCAACATTTCCCTTTGGAGACACCTGTAGTACTCCTTTATAATCACCCGATTCACGCCAGTGACGCTTGGTAGCACCAAAGTGTTCCTCCAAGAACGGAGTTGCATAATCTCATAGTTATAGGAACATGTATAAGTCATGGATAAAAGCAATAGCAACATACTAAACGATCGTGTGCTAAGCTAACGGAATGGGTCATGTCAATCGATCATTCAACTAATGATGTGACCTTGTTAATCAAATAACAACTCCTTGTTCATGGTTAGGAAACATAACCATCTTTGATTAACAAGCTAGTCAAGTAGAGGCATACTAGTGACACTGCTTGTCTATATATTCACACATGTATTATGTTTCCGTTAATACAATTCTAGCATGAATAATAAACATTTATCATGATATAAGGAAATAAATAATAACTTTATTATTGCCTCTAGGGCATATTTCCTTCAGTCTCCTACTTGCACTAGAGTCAATAATCTAGATCACATCACAATGTGATTAACATCGATAGTTCACATCATCATGTGATTAACACCCATAGTTCACATCGCCATGTGACCAACTCCCAAAGGGTTTACTAGATTCAGTAATCTAGTTCACATCGCTATGTGATTAACACCCAAAGAGTACTAAGGTGTGATCATGTTTTGCTTGTGAGAGAATCTTAGTCAACGGGTCTATCATATTTAGAGCCGTATGTATTTTGCAAATAGTCTATGTCTACAATGCTCTGCATGGAGCTACTCTAGCTAATTGCTCCCACTTTCAATATGTATCTAGATCGAGACTTAGAGTCATCCAGATCGGTGTCAAAACTTGTATTGATGTAACCCTTTACGACGAACCTTTTGTCACTTCCATAATCGAGAAACATATCCTTATTCCACTAAGGATAATTTTGACCGCTGTCCAATGATCTACTCCTAGATCACTATTGTACTCCTTGCCAAACTCAAAGGTAGGGTATACAATAGATCTGGTACACAAGATGGCATACTTTATAGAACCTATGGCCAAGGCATAGGGAATGACTTTCATTCTCTTTCTATCTTCTGCCGTGGTCGGGTTTTGAGTCTTACTCAATTTCACACCTTGTAACACAGGCAAGAACTCTTTCTTTGACTGTTCCATTTTGAACTACTTCAAAATCTTGTCAAGGTATGTACTCATTGAAAAAAACTTATCAAGCGTCTTGATCTATCTCTATAGATCTTGATGCTCAATATGTAAGCAGCTTCACCGAGGTCTTTCTTTGAAAACACTCCTTTATGCTTTGCAGAATAATTCTACATTATTTCCGATCTACAATATGTCATTCACATATACTTATCAGAAATGCTGTAGTGCTCCCACTCACTTTCTAGTAAATACAGGCTTCACCGTAAGTCTGTATAAACTATATGCTTTGATCAACTTATCAAAGCGTATATTCCAACTCCGAGATGCTTGCACCAAATCCATAGATGCACATTTTGTTAACACCTTTAGGATCGACAAAACCTCTTGGTTGCATCACATACAACTCTTCTTTAATAACTCCATTAAGGAATGCAGTTTTGTTTATCCATTTGCCAGATTTCATAAAATGCGGCAATTGCTAACATGATTCGGACAGACTTAAGCATCGCTACAGTTGAGAAAATCTCATTGTAGTCAACATCTTGAACTTTGTCAAAAACCCTTTTCGACAAGTCTAGCTTTGTAGATAGTAACACTACTATCAGCGTCCGTCTTCCTCTTGAAGATCCATTTATTTTCTATGGCTTGCCGATCATCGGGCAACTCCACCAAAGTCCACACTTTGTTCTCATACATGGATCTCATCTCAGATTTCATGGCCTCAAGCCATTTCGTGGAATCTGGGCTCATCATCGCTTCCTCATAGTTCGTAGGTTCATCATGGTCTAGTTACATGACTTCCGAACAGGATTACCGCACCACTCAGTGCGGATCTCACTCTGGTTTACCTACGAGATTCGGTAGTAACTTGATCTGAAGTTACATGATCATCATCATTAGCTTCCTCACTAATTGGTGTAGTAGTCACAGAACAAATTTCGTGATCAACTACTTTCCAATAAGGGAGAAGGTACAATTACCTCATCAAGTTCTACTTTCCTCCCACTCACTTCTTTCGAGAGAAACTCCTTCTCTAGAAAGGATCCATTTTCAACAACGAAAATCTTGCTTTAGGATCTGTGATAGAAGGTGTACCCAACAGTTTCCTTTGGGTATTCTATGAAGACGCACTTCTCCGATTTGGGTTTGAGCTTATCAGGATGAAACTTTTTCACATAAGCATTACAGCCCCAAACTTTAAGAAACGACAACTTTGGTTTCTTGCTAAACCACAGTTCATATAGTGTCGTCTCAGCGGATTTAGATGGTGCCCTATTTAACGTGAATGCAGCTGTCTTAAATGCATGATCCCAAAACGATATTGGTAAATCGGTAAGAAACATCATAGATTGTACTATATCCAATAAAGTATGGTTATGACGTTCGGACACACCATTACGCTGTGGTGTTCCGGGTGGCGTGAGTTGCGAAACTATTCCGCATTGTTTCAAATGTAGACCAAACTCGTAACTCAAATATTCACCTCCACGATCAGATCGTAGAAATTTAATTTTCTTGTTACGATGATTTTCAACTTCACTCTGAAATTCTTTGAACTTTTCAAATGTTTCAGACTTATGTTTCATTAAGTAGGTATACCCATATCTGCTTAAGTCATCTGTGAAGGTGAGAAAATAACGATATCCGCCACGAGCCTCAACATTCATCGGACCACATACATCTGTATGTATGATTTCCAACAAATCTGTTGCTCTCTCCATAGTACCGGAGAACGGGGTTCTAGTCATCTTGCCCATAAGGCACGGTTCGCAAGCATCAAGTGATTCACAATCAAGTGATTCCAAAATCCCATCAGTATGGAGTTTCTTCATGCGCTTTACACCAATATGACCTAAACGGCAGTGCTACAAATAAGTTGCACTATCATTATTAACTTTGCATCTTTTGGTTTCAATATTATGAATATGTGTATCACTACGATCGAGATCCAATGAACCATTTTCATTGGGTGTGTAACCATATAAGGTTTTATTCATGTAAATGAATAACAGTTTATTCTCTTACTTAAATGAATAACCCTATTGCAAAAACACGATCAAATCATATTCATGCTCAACGCAAACACCAAATAACATTTATTTAGGTTCAACACTAATCCCGAAAGTATAGGGGTGTGCGATGATGATCATATCAATCTTGAAACTACTTTCAACACACATCGTCACTTCACCCTTAACTAGTTTCGCTTATTCGCAATTCCGCTTTGAGTTACTACTCTTAGCAACCGAACCAGTACCAAATACCGAGGGGTTGCTATAAACACTAGTAAAGTACACATCAATAACATGTATATCAAATATACTTTTGTTTACTTTGCCATCCTTCTTATCCGCCAAATACTTGGGGTAGTTCTCGCTTCCAAAGGACCAGTCCCTTTGCAAGAGAAGCACTTAGTCTCGTGCTTAGGTCCAGACTTGGGCTTCTTCACTTGAGCAGCTACTTGCTTGCCGCTCTTCTTGAAGTTCCCTTCTATCCCTTTGCCCTTTTCTTGAAACTAGTGGTCTTGTTAACCATCAACACTTGATGTTCTTTCTTGATTTCTACCTTCATCGATTTCATCATCATGAAAACTCGGGAATCATTTTCACCATCCCTTGCATACTATAGTTCATCACGAAGTTCTACTAACTTGGTGATGGTGACTAGAGAATTCATCAATCACTATCTTATCTCGAAGATTAACTCCCACTTGATTCAAGTGATTGAAGTACCTGCATAATCTGAGCACATGCTCACTAGTTGAGCGATTCTCCTCCATCTTTTAGCTATAGAACTTGTTGAAGACTTCATATCTCTCAACTCGGTATTTGCTTGAAATATTAACTTTAATTCTTGGAACATCTCATATGGTCCATGATGTTCAAAACATCTTTGAAGTCCCGATTCTAAGCCATAAAGCATGGTGCACAAAACTATCAAGTAGTCATCATATTGAGCTAGCCAAACGCTCATAACGCCTCGCATCCGCTCCTGCAATAGGTCTGTCACCTAGCGGTGCATTAAGGACATAATTCTTCTGTGCAGCAATGAGGATAAACCTCCGATCACGGATCGAATCCGCATCATTGCTACTAACATTTTTCAACACAATTTTCTCTAGGAACATATCAAAAACAAACATATGAAAGCAAAAACGCGAGCTATTGATCTACAACATAATTTGCAAAATACTACCAGGACTAAGTTCATGATAAATTTAAGTTCAATTAATCATATTACTTAAGAACTCCCACTTAGACAGACATCTCTCTAGTCATCTAAGTGATCACGCGATCCAAATCGACTAAACCATAACCGATCATCACGTGAGATGGAGTAGTTTTCAGTGTTGAACATCTTATGTTGATCATATCTACTATATGATTCACGCTCGACCTTTCGGTCTCCGTGTTCCGAGGCCATATCTGCATATGCTAGGCTCGTCAAGTATAACCTGAGTATTCCGCGTGTGCAAAACTGGCTTGCACCCGTTGTAGATGGACGTAGAGCTTATCACACCCGATCATCACGTGGTGTCTGGGCACGACGAACTTTGGCAACGGTGCATACTCAGGGAGAACACTTCTTGATAATTTTAGTGAGAGATCATCTTAAAATGCTACCGTCAATCAAAGCAAGATAAGATGCATAAAGGATAAACATCACATGCAATCAATATAAGTGATATGATATGGCCATCATCATCTTGTGCTTGTGATCTCCATCTCCGAAGCACCGTCGTGATCACCATCGTCACCGGCGCGACACCTTGATCTCCATCGTAGCATCGTTGTCGTTTACGCTATCTATTGCTTCTACGACTATCGCTACCGCTTAGTGATAAAGTAAAGCATTACAGGGCGATTGCATTGCATACAATAAAGCGACAACCATATGGCTCCAGCCAGTTGCCGATAACTTCGGTTACAAAACATGATCATCTCATACAATAAAATATAGCATCACGTCTTGACCATATCACATCACAACATGCCCTGCAAAAACAAGTTAGACGTCCTCTACTTTGTTGTTGCAAATTTTACGTGGCTGCTACGGGCTTAAGCAAGAACCGGTCTCACCTCGCATCATAACCACAACGATACTTCGTCAAATAGACTCGTTTTAACCTTCTCAAGGACCGGGCGAGCCACACTCGGTTTAACTAAAGTGAGAGAGACAGACACCCACCAGTCACCTTTAAGCAACGAGTGCTCGTGGCGGTGAAACCAGTCTCGCGTAAGCGTCTGCGTAATGTCGGTCAGGGCCGCTTCATCTCACAATACCGCTGAACCAAAGTATGACATGCTGGTAGGTAGTATGACTTGTATCGCCCACAACTCACTTGTGTTCTACTCGTGCAAAACATCAAACCATAAAAACCTAGGCTCGGATGCCACCGTTGGGGAACGTAGTAGTTTCAAAAATTTTCCCACGCACACGCAAGATCATGGTGATGCATAGCAACGAGAGGGAGAGTGTTGTCTACGCACCCTCGTAGACCCGGCGAAGCGATCACAACGTAGAGGAAGTAGTCGACGTTCTCCTCGCGATCCGACCGATCCGGCGCCATTATTCGGCGCCCCGAGTTCTTGACACACGTACAGCTCGATGACGCCCTCGACTCGATCCAGCCGAGTGTCGAGGGAGAGTTCCACAAGACGACGGCGTGGTGGACGATCTTGATGTTTCACCGCGCAGGCTTCGCTTAAGCTTCATGACGGTATGACCGAGGTGGAATATGGTGGAGGGGGCACCGCACACGGCTAAGGAACGATCCGTAGATCAAACTTGTGTGTTCTAGGGTGCCCCCTGCCCCGTATATAAAGGAGGGAGGGGGAGGCCGGCCGCCCCTATGGGCGCGCCAAGGAGGGGGAGTCCACCTCCTAGTTGAGTAGGACTCCCTTTCCTAGTCCAACTAGGAAGGAGAAGGGAAAGGAAAGAGAGGGAGAGGGAGAGGAAAGGGGCGCGCCCTCCTTGTCCTATTCGGACTCCCTGGGGCCACCTCCTGGTGCGGCCCTCTCTCTCCCCTCTTGGCCCACTAAGGCCCATACTTCCCCGGGGTTCCGTAACCTCTCGGCACTCCGTTTTCTCCGAAACTTCCGAACCTTTCCGTGTCCGAATATAGCCGTCCAATATATCAATCTTTATGTCTCGACCATTCCGAGACTCCTCGTCATGTCCGTGACTACATCCGGACTCAACTTCTTCGGTACATCAAAATACATAAACTCATAATAACCGCCATCGAAACCTTAAGCGTGCGGACCCTACGGTTCGAGAATAATGTAGACATGACCGAGACACGCCTCTCGGTCAATAACCAATAGCGGGACCTGGATGCCCATATTGGTTACTACATATTCTACGAAGATCTTTGTCGGTCGAGACCGCATAACAACATACGTTGTTCCCTTTGTCATCGGTATGTTACTTGCCCGAGATTCGATCGTCGGTATCCAATACCTAGTTCAATCTCGCTACGGCAAGTCTCTTTACTCGTTCCGTAATACATCATCTCACAACTAACTCATTAGTTGTAGTGCTTGCAAGGCTTCAGTGATGTGCATTACCGAGAGGGCCCAGAGATACCTCTCCGACAATCGGAGTGACAAAACCTAATCTCGAAATACGCCAACCCAACATTTCCCTTTGGAGACACCTGTAGTACTCCTTTATAATCACCCAGTTACGTTGTGACGTTTGGTAGCACCCAAAGTGTTCCTCCGGTAAACGGGAGTTGCATAATCTCATAGTTATAGGAACATGTATAAGTCATGGATAAAAGTAATAGCAACATACTAAACGATCGTGTGCTAAGCTAACGGAATGGGTCATGTCAATCAGATCATTCAACTAATGATGTGACCTTGTTAATCAAATAACAACTCCTTGTTCATGGTTAGGAAACATAACCATCTTTGATTAACAAGCTAGTCAAGTAGAGGCATACTAGTGACACTTTGTTTGTCTATATATTCACACATGTATTATGTTTCCGGTTAATACAATTCTAGCATGAATAATAAACATTTATCATGATATAAGGAAATAAATAATAACTTTATTATTGCCTCTAGGGCATATTTCCTTCACTATTTTCAAGAGAGAAGCCTCTAGTGAAAACTATGGCCCCCAGGTCTACTTCTATCATATATTAAAATCCTAAAACTACCTTGCTGCAATTTTACTTTATTTATTTTATTTTGTATTTTCGTTCAATCTATCTATCAATTACTAAACAATTTAACCTTGCAAGTAACCGTCAAGGGATTGACAACCCTATGTTTGCGTTGGGTGCAAGGATTTGTTATTTTGTATGCAAGTACTGCTAACGAGGTGTTGCGTGGTTCTCCTACTCGATTGATAACCATGGTTCTTAACTAAGGGAAATACTCATCTCTACCGTACTGCATCATTCTTTACTCTTCAAGAAAATCCCAACACAGCTCACAAGTAGCAGATATCATCTAGTTGTAGTTTTTCTCATCATGATCGGTGTAACTGGTAGACCAAAATATTATTTATATTGGTTGTCAATTATCTATACTGAACTTGTTTACTTTTTTACTCATTCTCTTAACATACCATCTTCATAATTATACTTTTATATTATGTTAAGAAAATGTAGTCATGTAAACAAATGTTTCTAAATATTATATAAACTATTTTCATTAAGACTATGATATCAGGCATTGCAAAGATATTTGCACAAAACTCAAAAAAATATTGTACAAGGAAATTAATGTTACCTTTTCTTTTCATAATTTCTATGTAATACCTTATGTTAGAATAAAATCCTCTAGACCAAACAAAATTAAAACAAAATGCACCTCCGGTAAATGGGAAATCTCATCTTGACTAACCATACCTCACATCATGCTTCATGATAAACAAATGAGTAGTCTTAATTACTATCAGATTGCAAAGTAGCATTTGCTAACCCCTAAGCAAAATACTACATATATCAAGTACATATGGCAATCTCAAGCATAAGTACCTAGAATACACATTGCACGAGACCTATATGTTATCGCGGTGCCTCAGTTAAGTTGGTGCTACTCAATGTTCTTTAATGTGTGTTCATATAAATGGCTTGATATATCAGTATCCATGAGCATTGAAAAATTGTCGTCAATAAGCACACATGTAGATCTAATTAATATTAACGTGTGTCCTCGTGTTTCTCATATTGCATGCCAAGTCAAACCTCCTCGATGGCCAGAGTAAGTAATGGACTGGTGGGGGAGATATCGATGGTCGCGGTTCCATGAAGATCACACGAAAACAGCATGACAGAAGTTGATCATTTTCTTAGTGAAGCAATTGGCGATGTGGGAAGTTGTCATCTTGATGGTGCATCACTTGTAGACCTACTCAAACATGATGTGTTTCATCGAACTCATAGATAGGATATGCCACATAATTTTTGTTTGTCTCATCATAATCATTGTAACCAGCAAATTAAAATAATAGTAAACCTATGGAGGGCCAAAATAAATGGTTTTACTTATTTATATTGAACTTATTTACTTTTTGTATTCATTCTCTCAACATACCATCTTCACAATTATATATTTATATTAAATTGGGCAATTTTAGTCATGTAACAAGGGTTCTAAATAATATAAAATATGTTCATTAGAACTCTATTGTCCATTAATTTGCACAAAACTTAAAATTATTGTGCAAGGAAATTCATGTTAGACGTTTCTTTGTAAAAAATTCATTAAATTGAAATTCTCTAGGCTAGAGAATTTTATAGAATGCATGTCCTCACAAATTAGTTTATGCCACTTAGATAGATTGTAGTTATATGTGTATGTGATTGTGTATATCTCAATAATCATAAATATCTTAACAAAGAGCATAAAGCATATGGTCAAATATCTTGATAGAGCTATTTGCAGTGTATGAATGTATATAACCTTTGTTAGTAAACGAAAATGATGACTACCCTATAGGTGATTCCCAATGGAGTCCCCAAACACAGAGGAGCGTATGCCCAAAGTCCTAAAAATAAGTAAACTCCCTCTGGGGACGCGCAAAGTGACGCCTAAGATGAAAGCCTTCAAAGATGGCGGACGGGACTCGGAGATACAAACTTACAGGGCATGGCTAGATAGCATGACTATATAAGAAGACATATGCTCCTACAGAATACAAAGCCAACACATATCGCACACGCCAGCCGTCTCGAAGCATTGGCAGGTACTCCCTCTGTAAATAAACATAAGACATTTAGTGATCTAGTGATCTAAAACGTCTTATATTTATTTACAGAGGGAGTAGTAGATTGAATATTTTCACGTTTAGTCCTCCCTTGTAACTCTTTTAGGTTATTCAGTACATACAAGTCAGTATCTAGGGGATTGGTACAATGTAGAATTGGTAATGCTTATTTCGGTACATGTATGTTATTTTGATGCTCGGCTGCGCAGTGATTACCTACAACATACACTATTGAGTGTTGTCTAATTTAAGGGACCGGGCACACACTTTATTTAGCAAATTAGTGACCTTCATATGACGTGTTGGTATCAACGAGGAGCAATGTTACATGTGGTCACAACACTCGAACCACCGATCTGATCTATTCAATGTTAGTTAACAAGCCGACCTGCGAGCAATGGTAATGGAAGGAGGACAACAATGTTGAATAAGTATAGCATGACGTGTTTCAGCTATACATAGATGATTTGCCTACCAAGTGTTTGACACGATGAGCATCATCACATTAGAGGTAGACAAAAGCATATTTATACTAACTAGCGTGAACTGAAATCTCTCATGTTTATCCATTCCATTATCATTGTAGGAAAAATGTTGCAATCATGTTTGCTTTATTTTACTCACTTATCAATCATTTAGTTTAATTCTTTGCTCACAGTTTTATGCTATTCTTGGAATATTGCACGAACTTTTCCAAGTTAATGAATTTGAGATGCATGACACCTCAAGTGTTCCAGAAACACCAACACCACATACCACTCTCTTTGACTCATTTTGGATCAACATTCAACTGAGTATAATACTTCCCATAAATTGTGTTACGCTAACCATGTGTACTAAGCAGTACCAATAATTAACAGTATTTTTTGGCCAAACGAGCCCCCATAAACCATCTCCATTCACTCTTCCCTGGTTCCACACATGGGCTAGCTCTGCCACTGACAATCATGAATTTTTATCATTGAACTAGAACACTGTGCTCCAAAAATGTCTGTAATGCATGAGCTGTTGCTTCTGCAACATTGTAAATTGCTTGAATAACCTAATACAACAGATTAAGTATGTCAACTTACTGCTTGTTAGTGCACTTTGGCTCAACAAATAAAGTAGGCAGCTGTACCTGTTTAGGATATGAAACATTGTTTGGAAGCATATTTTCGTCCTCATATTTTTTGTCATCCAAAGTGAATGAGCTGCACATAGCATATAAAGAGGGAATATTAATAAAATCCATCATGACTGTAATGGTAGAACCGAACCAAAACATAGAAGCATCTAAGCAACAGAATAAAATGTTAAGCCCAAATAAACACACTGACGTGCTTAGTTCATAAACAGAGGTAAAAAAAAAGTAGGTGCGCAAAATTTATAGCAGTAGATGATACGTCAACTGAACTTTTATAGTGAAATAGTTAAGAGAAAAACTTGCCTTTCCATTTGCTTATTTATCCACTTAAGTAAACGCTCTGCTGTTCTTCCATCATCAATAAATTTTATTTCGCTTTTCTCTTGCTTCCGGTCCCACTTAATGTTAGCAAATTTTGGTGGGGGGCCCCAAAGTAGGAAGGGATAATGGTTAACAGAAAATCTTCTGCAAAGATCTATGTTCACCTGTGCGGTCAAACATTCAAAAGAAATAAAGCATCACTGCATGGCAATGCACACCACCGATTGAGGAACTAATAAGTTAGCTTGGGTTTCTGACAAAAATGAGAATTAAAATAAATCAAATGAGAGACCAATCTTTCAAGTGAGAAGAACCTTCTGTATTTCTAGCCTTCAGGTTGGTAATAACAAACAGGACAAGTATAAACTGAAGATAAAACATCGATACTTCTCTAGGTTATCTCGCCATACAGTAACAGAATTGCAACAATATCGCCTTTTAAACTGATGAAAATTATCACCCATCACGAGAAGTACTGTACCTTTGATGCACAATCAATCCTAGCCATCAGTATTCTCCCAGGATGTGCAGCGTCTGGACCATTGAAAAGTTCCGCAACCTTCTCATAATGAGGCTGCAAGTAAGGAAGAAATCGAAATTAGCAAGAGTGGATTTCCAGATCGTATGAATATATACAATACATTCTACCATCATATGCTCAATACCTTGTAGTTTCTGCAAGCTGGACACCTGCACAGGCATAATGGGTATTTAGTGAGCAGAAATAAAACATGACGGAACAAATGACATTAAGCAGGAACGAAATGGAGTACCAACGGGGTGTTAAGAGTATGCTTCCACAAAGGTAAGCCAGTCAATCCTTCAAATTTTCCATGGTCCATGGTAAAATTAGGTTGACAATATGGTAGGATGAGATGAATTCAAACTTGGAAGAAGCAATTTACTAGGGACACACACAAAAAATCTTCGATCAATGGAAATTCTAAAGCTGAGGGGCAGCGATATCACTCTATAGTCCACTTCAGTGGGTTCCTGTACGTACTTGAGTTAACAAAATCGCCATGTTCCAGTCAGTGGCGATTTCAGACATAACACGAAGAAAGTACAATTACACTGCTCTGATAGTACATATGGAAAAGTACACACGAGGGGCTAATATCGTATTCAGCTGCTGAAATCAGAGAAGAACTAATCATTTTCGATTTGCGACTGGCAGATCGACAACGGCATGAAACGCCCCGTCACATCTCGGGCCATCGAGCTATCCCGAAACCTCGATTCGTAACCATCTCGCGATTCCAGATCAAGTGCTCCCATCGAATCGAGTCGAAGCAATCTGCGCCCACGGCGAGGGAGGAGGCGACGGCGAGGGTGAAGAAGAGGAGCCGCGCCACCGCGGGAGCCATGGATCGGCCGGGGCTGTGATCTCTCCGGCGCGGTTGTGATCCGGTGTTCCGTTTCGGATACACACGAAGCTCTCGTCGTGGGATTAGTCAGACCAGCGGTACTATGCCTCCGCTACTATACGTAGTAGGCTCCGCCTGGGGTTTTGGACTTTGGCAGACGCTCCGTTTCAGCCGGCGGACCGCACGCGAGCGTCGTCCCTTGTCATCTGCATGCGACGCGTGTCTTCTGCGGGGTCTGTTTCTGCATTTCTTTTCCTCATTATCTGTGTTACAAAATTGCATTTCGTAACGACACCCATGTTCAAAAAAAAAATAATAAGACGAAAAAAAATCTGAAACATCATCTGTGTTGCGAATTTTCCTTCCACAACAACACCCATGTTGCAAAACATCATCCGGAGCATCATCAGTGCCGGCCGCTGCCACGGGCTAGGGCGCCGCCGTTGGTGGGTCGCCGCGGCGCAATGAGTGTCCTCCCGACAGCGACGTCAGGTGGAATCT
Source organism: Aegilops speltoides (assembly GCA_021437245.1). Classification (NCBI taxonomy): domain Eukaryota; kingdom Viridiplantae; phylum Streptophyta; class Magnoliopsida; order Poales; family Poaceae; genus Aegilops; species Aegilops speltoides. Next base: position 71,443 of record JAHHZJ010000580.1, on the reverse strand, counting down.
GTGGCGCGTCTGGCTGCTTGCTGGAGGGGCATGTTTGCTGCTGCTCGGCGGGCCGTGGGCGGCATGTGGCTAGCGGCCGCTGCAGGTCCTGGACGGTGGTGGCGGCCGGCAGTGGTGGCCCGGCAAGGTTCGGTGGCGGCGCCGTGATGCTGGCGGTTGCTGGATGTCGTGGGGGTGGCGGCGCGTGCTTGGGGTGGCGGCGGTGGACCTTCCGATCTGATCTGCATCGGGGGCTCGTCCAACCGCCTGCTCGTGAGCAACGCCGACTATGGTGGCACGGGCTGGCCGTCTTCGATGACTTCGGGAGACGGTGGTGGCGCGACGTGGTGGTGTGCCCCAGTCGGGTGTGTCCGGCTGTGTGGTCATCGTGACCGGCTTGACTGACGTGCGGGTGGAACGGGTCGGTGGAGGTGGCGGCGCTCACTGGTGGTCATGCCTCACCGGCGGCGCAGCGTGTCGGATGCGATATCCCTTCTCCTCGGTCTATGCCATTAGAGACACTGTGATCAGGGGCTCGTGCTCTGGAGGATCTACTCGGGGCCCGAGGCGTGTCTGAGTTTCTGCTCCGGGTAGGTGAGTTTGGGCTCGCTCTGGGTAGTGCGATGGTCATTGGTGGTGGTCGAGACATCACGGTACTGTCGGGCAACACTGAGTTGAGAGGCACGGACATGGCGTCGTGCGAGTGTGCTCGATGATGGCGTGTCTCCTCCAGTCCACCGGGACTGGCTGGGGACGTAGGGCTAGGGCCCCTACAGTGTTGGCGCCGGCCTAGCCTCCGTGGCTCATGCCGGGCTAGGAGTGAAAGGGGTGGCCTTTTATTCTTCCTAACGTGGTTGGTACTCTGAAGTGTGGGCGGTGGGTGAGGTCTCGGACATGGATGCCGGGGGCGGCGGCTCTGGATGGCGGTTCGCATGGTTGGCACTTCGGCGGACAGCATGGCGGCGGCGGTGGCTCCCATCTTGGTCATGTGGACGGCGAGAGGGGTAGCGGTTGGTGGCTCGGGCGCCCCTCTTTTGGACGTCGCCCAGGTCTGGGTCTGGGGCCTGGCACATCTTGCGGGCGCCGCTCTCTTCTTGAAGACGTCGTCATGGATCTCCTCGCCGTGTCAGAGTTCTCGGTGAAGACCCTTGCCTGGTGGGGCTAGGCAGCGACGACGCTCTGCGTTGTTATCCCTCTTGAGGGCGTTGTCGAGGAGCTTAGCTGTCCTAGGGTGCTATGTGGGGTTGTTTTCAGTTTCTCCGGTGTTTTCATTCGGTAGCGTAGTTGCTTCTCTTCTTCACGGTTCAGGTAGCCTAGAATCTGCTTTGTAAAAGGATTACCTCACCTTACTGTATCGTTCGGCCATGTACTTTCTTCGGATCGTGTCTTTATTTATAAAGGGGGGCGAAAGCCTCTTTCAAAATACATTCCACAAGAAAAAAGAACAAAAATAAGCAAAATATTGTTTAAATTTGACTTGAAATACAGAGACCAGTAAATCAGGACGAAGGAAGAATGTTAGAATAGAGCCAAAAGACGAGACAAGGCGGGACATCATTTGGCATCTCTTTGCTCTATCCACATCATGCCTATGATATGATGCAACGACATTTCATATGCGTAGAAGGATTAGTGGTCTACAGGTGTGCTAACCTTTGCTTAGCTCCTATTATTTCGGCCATTCGCGAGTGACGAGCCAAATCGTCGAGCATATATCCATACAACATGGTTGAGGCTCGTTCATTGGCTCGACAGAATGTTCTCGAAGTGATAAGAATAAATAAGATGGTTTATTCGAGTGTCACCACTAATGAATTATAACGAACTGACTGATCCCTGCTTTGCCGGCGGCGAGCTAATCGTGTCAACTGCACGAGATCCTACGGCCGCTCGCAAGAAGTCAACGAAAGCCTCGAGGCCCCTGTCCGATGACCCGCCGTCGGCCAGCGCCGCCGCCGCTTCCTCCTTCCACGCCGTCGCCCTCCTCCGGATCGCTGCTGCCTCCGGCCCGCTCATCACCTCATCGACGCACGTACGGAGCGCGTCCCGCGTCACCGGCGCCGGCAGCCGGACGCCGACCCCGTACTCCTCCACCAGGAACTTGGCGTTCGTGAACTGGTCCGACCACCACGGGTACGCGACCACCGGCACACCCGCTGCCAGCGCCTCGGTGACGGAGTTCCACCCGCAGTGCGTGACGAAGCACCCGACGGACCCGTGCCGGAGCAAGCGCCCTTGAGGGCACCACGCCACGATCTTGCCGGTGTTGCCGCGGCAGGCGGCGAGGACGGACTCCGGGAGGCGGACGAGGTCGTCGCGCACCACCCACAGGAACGGCCTGCCCGTGCCGGCCAGCCCCTCTGCGAGGGCCGCCGTCTCGTCCCGCCCGATGTCCACGAGGCTGCCGAACGCCACGTACACCACGGAGCGCGGCGGCTGCGCGTCGAGCCACGCCATGACGCAGCCGTCGTCGTCGACCACGGCCGGTTCATCATCGTCCAGGAGCGGGCCGACAGGTCTGACGGCGACGGCGCGAGCCCGTAGCGCCTCGATGACGTCGCTCTCGAGCTCGTGGAAGGTGTTGACGAGCACCCACGACGGCGCCTGCCTCCCACGGACCTCCACGAGCTGCCTCCGGAGCATCTGTCCCCAGAGGTTGTGCGCGAACTCGGGTCGGACCATGAGCGGCAGCTCGTCCAAGGACATGGCCGGCAGCCCGGGCAGTGCGACCGGCGCGTCGTCGGCCGCGCTCGGGAACGGTGCGCCGTCGTTGTAGAAGTGGTGGTAGAGGGAGAGCACGGCGCAGGACTGGTTCCACAGCGTGGCGCAGGGGAGTCCCAGCTCCCGGGCCACGTCGAGCGCCCAGGGCAAGAAGGTGGTGTTGACGACGCAGGAGACCGGCCGGCCGGCGTCGGCCTGGCGCCGGACCAGGTCGGCCAGCGCCGCGGGGCCCTCGGCCACGACGTGCCGCAGCATGTCGTCGGGGGTCATCTGGTCGCCGTCGTGGTCGCGCAGCTGGTACAACTCGAATCGGACGCCGTCGCGGTGGGCTGTACGGAGGCCGGCGTGGCGGAGGGTGGTGAAGGTGACGAGGATGCCCCTGGCGGTTAGGCGTCTGCCGAGGCGGAGCAGCGGGTTCACGTGGCCCTGCAGCGGGCACGACACGAGGAGGACGTGCGGCGGCGCCGCCGCCGGCATGGCGCCCTCTTGGCAGCTCATCGTGTGGCGACGTAAGTGTTTGGTCTGTGGCCTCGCCGACAAGAGCGACTGTGCTTGCTAGTGTAAGTGTGTTGATGTTGCTGTGGAACTGGGTGCACATGTGCATGTTATATATAGGGCCGGAGCCGGGGAGTCGCGCGCTCTGTGCACTCGCCGGCGCCGGGAGAGAGGACCATGACTCTGCCTCGGCGTTTTTATAATGAGCACGAGGCTCGTGGCAGGCAGGCAGGCAGCTCGGGTTCATCACTGTGTGCGCGACTGTAGTTACGGCGGAACTGCACCCGCACGTATCTCGTAGCAGCTGATGCTGCTCGCAGGGCCAGTCGCCACGAGCGGCCTCTGCATGCAGCACGTGCATGTTTCTGCACGAGTTGGCGCAACGTCCTGTCATCGGCCTTAGGTTAACACTAGTTTGACGAGTCGCCCTGTTCAAACTGCGTCCAGAAATGTCAAATGACACCTGCCACAAAGCCATTTCTAATCTCCTGGTGTCACTTCATGGTGGAGTGCTCCCGAGTCCTGACCAATCTCATGCTGTTCCATGTAAAGCCAATCACGCATGTATTTTGAGGTCTATTATCCTGTTAGTAAAGCCAATCATGCATGTATTGACAAACCGGAATCTAAAAACAATAGTATTTCAATCAATTCCCACAAAAAACGTGAGAATTCAAAGTTTCTTTTGAAAAAATGTGCATATTTCAAAATTTTGTTTTAATTAAATCAAAGTAGTGTCAAAATAGTTGGATATCTGTTTTGGAAATTTTGTTTAAATTTCAACTATTTCATTGACATGTCAGGATTTTGTATTCGTTTTTCTTAATTTAAATTGTTTTAGTGACTTTCCATTATTTCAAAAAACTTTACATGTAAATTTCATAAACCTCCTATTATTTCAAAAATAGTTCAATCAATTTCTAAAACATTTGACCCACTTTCAATTATTTTAGTCTTTTGAAATCAATTTCAGAAACATCTCATACATGTACCTAAAATTTCATTGACTATTTGTAAATATAATCCATAAAATTTTCACACACGTCTCAATTGTTACAGTCATAGTTTCAAAATCCTTTAAACATATTTGAATTATGTCAGATATTTTCAATAACTCAATCATATTCTACAAATTGTGGAACTTGTATTTTTAATTTTGAGGCAAAATTTGAGGTCTTTACTTTTTTGTCGAGTAAAATTAATTAGAAAATCATTGAGATATTATTTTCCGGTATTTACCTGGCGGGTACAACCCATCGATACCAAATGCTTTTGGCATATGCATTGTATTGGAATAGCACTAAAAATAAGTCATCAGTCTCAAAGCATATGTGGATGGGCAATTGTTCTATACTAAATAGCAAAACCCGTTAGAAATCCAAGTTGGGTGCTACTTTTTTTTGTAAAAAAAAGAGACAAAAAAGGGCCCTCGATACATTGTAAGCAATGGAACAAAACTTCATATTGATAGGACTTGAGGTCCAAACTAGAGTAGCAAACAGCTTTCAACGATACATGCCAATGACTGGCAACAAAGAGCAACAACAAACCTAGCGACAAGTAAAAACTAGATGCAAAACCAGTTATTGTGGCTCGGCAGGACGTGTAGATAGTCTTTGTTACTACCGGTTATCAGGATTATTAGATCCAATAGAGCAACATAGTAGTTTTGTTGGTGGAGACTTGTATGAATCATGCCCGGAGTAATTCTACTGTTCTTAGTACTAGTTTTTATTTTAATTTTCTATTTTTTCTTTACGTATTTGATTGATTTTTCACATTTTAATTCATGAATAAGCTCCCTAGATTCAGAGCCTCCTCGTACATTGGAGGCGGTGAGGCTCACTACGAACCTGCCTATAAGGGTTTGTGTCGCTGGTTAAGAGTAACACACATCTAACCGTAATGGTCCGAACGGGTTTCCCAGTTTGGAGGTATTGCATGGTTTTTTATTTTTCTTTATTTTATGTGTTTTCTACTATTTTTAATACTTTATCATTTGTTTTTCTTTCCTTCCCTTTTGTTTGCATTTGTTGTCACGTTTTAATTCACGAATAAGCTCGCTAGATTTGAAGTATCCTGGTATGTCGGTGGCTATAGGGGTCGCTATGGACTCCACTTATAAGGGTATGTCGTTTTTACCAGTTTTGAGAAAGTATTGCCTGATATTTTTCTCTATATTTTCCATTGTTTTAAGTATAGTTTTCTTTCTTCTTATTTGCTTTTTCTATTTTCCTCTTTTCAATCTACATTTTAATTCATGAATATTTATTTAAATGCAGGAATTTATAAAAAATGAATAATTTTGAAAATCTATGAACACCTTTTTAAATTCATGAATATTTCAAAAGTTTATGGACATTTTTACAATCGCTGATTTTTTTAACTTGCATGTTTTTTACAAAATTCTGAATATTTCTTAAAATTCACAAATTTTTTCAAATTCATGTTTTTTATTTACAATTTTTTAAAATCCATGATCAAAAATTTTATTTAAAAGAAAATTTCAAATGAAAAAATTATTGCTAATTCTTCCTGAGCTAGGAGTGGAGCGAGCAGCAATAAAACGCTAAGCGAGCAAGCAAAGCAGGGGGTTAGCTGGGTGCGCGAGAGCTTCATTCGCTAGTCCATGAGCATTAGGGCAGCTCCAACGCATCGATCCAAATGGGCGCACGCTTTGTCCGCTTTTCGTCCGTTTGGGTCAGCCAGACGGACGTATGCGTCTGGTTTTTCATTTGGGTTGGCAGGTGTGTCCATCGAAAGGCCAAACGATTTATGCCGACGTGACCGAAACTGACGAATTAAGTATAATTATACATAAATGGCCGATCAAACGCCGGTAAAAGTCCACTTAAACATAACTAGAAAATTTAAAAAACTCTAAAAAAACGCCCGCACGCTGCCCTAGTAGACTGCCTTGCCCTTCCCGTTGTCGTCGTCGCCATCGGTGAGGACAATGAAGATAACGCGGCTTGATAGGCCGCCAAGGCAGCCTGCTGCGGCGAGATGGGCGCGCTGTTGGGGAACGTAGTAATTTCAAAAAAAATTCCTACGCACACGCAAGATCATGGTGATGGCATAGCAACGAGAGGGGAGAGTGTATGTCCACGCACTCGTGAGACCGTGAAGCGAAGCGTTATCACAACGCTGTTGATGTAGTCGACGCGTCTTCACGATCCGACCGATCCAAGCACCGAAAGTACGGAGCCTCCGAGTTCAGCACACGCTCAGCTCGATGACAATCTCCGGTCTCCGATCCAGCCGAGCTCGAGATGAGTTCCACAAGACGACGGCGTGGTGGCGATGATGATGTTCTATCGGCGCAGGCTTCGCCTAAACTCCGCGACGATATGACCGAGGTGGAATATGGTGGAAGGGGCACCGCACACGGCTAAGGAACGATCCGTAGATCAACTTGTGTGTTCAGGTGCCCCGCCCCGTATATAAAGGAGCCAGGGGAGGAGGCCGCCGCCTAAGGGGCGCCAGGGGGGAGTCCTACTCCCACCGGGAGTAGGACTCCCCTTCCATGTAGGAGTAGGAGAGAAAGGGAAAGAGGAGGAAGAGGGAAGGAAAGGGGCGCCTTCCCTTGTCCTATTCGGACTAGGAGGGAGGCGCGCCCCCTCCTCGCTCCTTCTCTCTTCTCCTCTTGGACCATGTAGGCCCATTAACCCCGGGGTTCCGTAACCTCCCAGACTCGGTAAAATGCCGATTTCACCCGAACCATTCCGATGTCCAAACATAGGCTTCCAATATATCAATCTTTATGTCTCGACCATTCCGAGACTCCTCGTCATGCCCGTGATCACATCCGGACTCAACAAACTTCGTACATCAAAACTTATAAACTCATAATAAAACTGCCATCGAAACGTTAAGCGTGCGGACCCTACGGGTTCGAGAACTATGTAGACATGACCTAAAACCAATCTCGGTCAATAACCAATAGCGGGACCTGGATGCCAATATTGGTTCCTACATGTTCTACGAAGATCTTTATCGGTCAAACCGCATAACAACATACGTTGTTCCCTTTGTCATCGGTATGTTACTTGCCCGAGATTTGATCGTCGGTATTCAATACCTAGTTCAATCTCGTTACCGGCAAGTCTCTTTACTCGTTCCGTAATACATCATCTCATAACTAACTCATTAGTTACATGCTTGCAAGGCTTAGGTGATGAGTATTACCGAGAGGGCCCAGAGATACCTCTCCGACAATCGGAGTGACAAATCCTAATCTCAATTATGCCAACCCAACATGTACCTTCGAAACACCAGAGAGCACCTTTACAATCACCCAGATTCGCTGTGACGCTTTGGTAGCACACAAAGTGTTCTTCCGTAAACGGAGTTGCACAATCTCATAGTTGCGTGAACTTTGTATAAGTCATGAAGAAAGCAATAGCAGTATAGTAAACGATCAAGTGCTAGGCTAACGGAATGGGTCATGTCAATCACATCATTCTCCTAATGATGCGATCCCATTAATCAAATGACAACACATGTCTATGGTCAGGAAACATGACCATCTTTGATTAATGAGCTAGTCAAGTAGAAGCACACTAGCGACTATATGTTTGTCTATGTATTCACACATGTATCATGTTTCCGGTTAATACAATTCTAGCATGAATAATAAACATTTATCATGATATGAGGAAATAAATAATAACTTTATTAGTGCCTCTAGGGCATATTTCCTTCAGTCTCCCACTTGCACTAGAGTCAGTAATCTAGATTACATAGTAATGATTCTAACACCCATGGAGTCTTGGTGCTGATCATGTTTTGCTCGTGAGAGAGGCTTAGTCAACGGGTCTGCAACATTCAGATCCGTATGTATCTTGTAAATCTCTATGTCTCCCACTTGGACTTGGTCCCGAATGGAATTGAAGCGTCTCTTGATGTGCTTGGTCCCACTACAGGAAACAGATAATTTGCCGTCTGTGGGTCTCTTTGCCGTCTACTTTTCGTCGGGGCAGACGGCAAAGAAAATATTTCCCGTCATCTGCAGATGGCAAAGAAAAACAGACGACAAAATAAACTTTGCCGTCTGCGAAAAAAATCACAGACGGCAAAGCGCTCACTTTGCCGTCTGCCAAGGAAAACACAGACGGCAAAAAATCTTTGCCGTCTGTGTTAGTTTTCATAGACGGTAAAGAATCTTTGCCGTCTGTGTTATTTTGGCAGACGGCAAAGTGAGCTCTTTGCCGTCTGTATTGTTTTCCGCAGACGGCAAAGAGAAAGCACACCACGCGGATCAATCACGTGGATCGATGACGTGGCACCAATCCAACGGCGCCCCCGCCAGCCTCTCTCCCTCTCATCCCACGATGCACACACCCCCACCCACCTACTGGCCCACAACCACCAACTCCCCTGGCTTATCCCTCCACCTCCGGTTCACTCCTATCTCTTTCTCTTCGCTCGACGCCAGCCCACCGCGCAATGTCACCCTCGCCTCACTAGCAGTCGCCGCTGCGTGTGCCCTCCTCCGTGCGCCGCCCGCCTCCGCCGGCGCCGCCCTCCTCCGCGGGCCGCCCGCCTCCGCTGCTCGGCCCGTGCCACCAGATCCGCCCGCCCACCTCCGCCCGGCATCTGCGCTCCCTCCAGCGCCGGCCCCGCCTCTACTCGGCTCCGCCAGCGCCGTCCCCCGCCTCCGCTCGGCTCCGCCAGCGCTGTCCCCCGCCTCCGCTCGGCTCGGCCCGCGCCGTCCCCCACCTCCTCTCGGCTTTGCCCGCGTCATCCGCCCGCCTCAGCCAGGCTCCGACAAGACATCGCACCACCTCACGGCTGGCGCCCTGGAGTGCAGCGAGGCAATGGCGCCCGGCTGCTTCGGCCATCCCTCCGGACTGCAGCGAGGCAACGGCAACCAAGGACGGCAAGGCTCAACCGCAGTGTGAGCTTTCAAGGACTCGATAACTTTTTTCTTTCTCTGTTTAGGATCCTCCCTGCATTACTCAAGTAATGCTTTGTAATTTCTTGGTTACTTTCGGCCCCGTAGTAACATGCATTGTACCGACATGTTCTAATATGCACTGTACCGCCATATTATTCTTAATAATGCAGGCACTGTACCGCCATATTATTCTTAATAATGCAGTTCTCGGGTCTTCCAGGTCCTTCTTGTTCCAAAAAGCCATGGAAAGTAGCAAGAAACGGCCAAGCCATATCTTTTTTTATTAAAATAATTCTTTTTTTGTGTGTGGAACAAAAATCCTTTGCCGTCTGTGTGTGTTTGAGGCAGACGGCAAAGATGGATTTTGGCAGACGGCAAAGGTACTGTTCTTTGCTGTCAATTTTTATGCAGGTTGACAACAAAGACGGTTATGGCTGACGGCAAAGACTTTGCCGTCTGCCCGATAAAAAGCTAACGGCAAAGCAGCCTTTGGCGGCATCCTCTTTGCCGTCACTCTTTGCCGTCAGTCGGCTGACAGCAAACTCTTTGCCGTCTGTATTTTCCTCTTTGCCGTTTGTACTCCCCAGACAGCAAACTAGATGATTCCTGTAGTGTCCTCTAGTGAAATCTGGATTCCTTTGCCAAGGCAATTGCACCAGTATTGTCACAGAAGATCTTCATTAGTCCCGATGCACTAGGTATGACACCTAGATCGGAAATGAACTTCTTCATCCAGACTCCTTCATTTGCTGCATCAGAAGCAGCTATATACTCCGCTTCACATGTAGATCCCGCCACGACGCTTTGTTTAGAACTGCACCAACTTACAGCTCCACCGTTTAATATAAACACGTATCCGGTTTGCGATTTAGAATCGTCCGGATCAGTGTCAAAGCTTGCATCGACGTAACCATTTACGACTAGCTTTTTGTCACCTCCATATACGAAACATATCCTTAGTCCTTTTCGTATTTCAGATGTTCTTGACCGCTGTCCATGATCCACTCTGGATTACTTTGGTACCTCCTGCCAAGCTTATTGCTAAGCATACGCCGTGTCTGGTACACAAGATTGCATACATGATAGAGCCTATGGTGAAGCATAGGAACATTTTTCATTTTCTCTCTATCTTCTGTTGTGGTCGGGCATTGAGTTTGACTCAACTTCACACCTTGTAGCACAGGCAAGAATCCTTTCTTTGCCTGATTCATTTTGAACTTTTTCAAAATTTTGTCAAGGTATGTGCTTTGTGAAAGTCCTATTAAGCATCTTGATCTATCTCTATAGATCTTGATGCCCAATATGTAAGCAGCTTCACCGAGGTCTTTCATTGAAAAACTTTTATTCAAGTATCCCTTTATGCTATCTAGAAATTCTATATCATTTCCAATTAATAATATGTCATCAACATATAAAACTAGAAATGCTACAGAGCTCCCACTCACTTTCTTGTAAAATAGGCTTCTCCAAAAGTCTGTATAAAACCATATGCTTTGATCACACTATCAAAGCGTTTATTCCAACTCTGAGATGCTTGCACCAGTCCATAAATGGAACGCTGGAGCTTGCACACTTTGTCAGCACCTTTTGGATCAACAAAACCTTCCGGCTGCATCATATACAACTCTTCTTCTAGAAATCCATTCAAGAATGCAGTCTTGACATCCATTTGCCAAATTTCATAATCATGAAATGCAGCAATAGCCAACAAGATTCGGACAGACTTCAACATCGCTACGGGTGAGAAAGTCTCATTGTAGTTAACCCCTTGAACTTGTCGAAAACCTTTCGCAACAAGTCGAGCTTTATAGACAGTAACATTACCATCAGCGTCAGTCTTCTTCTTAAAGATCCATTTATTCTCAATGGCTTGCCGATCATCGGGCAAGTCAACCAAAGTCCATACTTTGTTTTCATACATGGATCCCATCTCAGATTTCATGGCCTCTAGCCATTTTGCGGAATCTAGGCTCATCATTGCTTCCTCATAGTTCCTAGGTTCATCATGGTCAAGTAACATGACTTCTAGAATAGGATTACCGTACCACTCTGGTGCGGATCTTACTCTGGTGGACCTACGAGGTTCGGCAGAAACTTGATTTGAAGTTTCATGATCAATATCATTAGCTTCCTCACTAATTGGTGTAGTCGTCACAGGAACCGGTTCTCGTGATGAACTACCTTCTAATAAGAGAGTAGATACAGTTATCTCATCAAGTTCTACTTTCCTCCCACTCACTTCTTTCGAGAGAAACTCCTTCTCTAGAAAGGATCCATTCTTAGCAATGAATGTTTTGCCTTCGGATCTGTGATAGAAGGTGTACCCAACAGTCTCTTTTGGGTATCCTATGAAGACACATTTCTCCGATTTGGGTTTGAGCTTATCTGGTTGAAGTTTCTTCACATAAGCATCGCAGCCCCAAACTTTAAGAAACGGCAACTTTGGCTTCTTGCCAAACCATAGTTCATAAGGCGTCGTCTCAACGGATTTTGATGGTGCCCTATTTAACGTGAATGCGACCGTATCTAAAGCATAACCCCAAAACGATAGCGGTAAATCAGTAAGAGACATCATAGATCGCACCATATCAAGTAAAGTACGATTACGACGCTCGGACACACCATTTCGCTGTGGTGTTCGGTGGCGTGAGTTGCTAAACTATTCCGCATTGTTTCAAATGTAAACCAAACTCAGAACTCAAATATTCTCCTCCACGATCAGATCGTAGAAACTTTATTTTCTTGTTACGATGATTTTCTACTTCACTCTGAAATTCTTTGAACTTTTCAAATGTTTCAGACTTGTGCTTCATTAAGTAGATATACCCATATCTTCTCAAATCATCTGTGAAGGTGAGAAAATAACGATATCCACCACGAGCCTCAACATTCATCGGTCCATATACATCAGATGTATGATTTCCAAGAAATCTGTTGCTCTCTCCATAGTTTCGAGAACGGTGTTTTAGTCATCTTGCCCATGAGGCATGGTTCGCAAGTACCAAGTGATTCATAATCAAGTGATTCCGTAAGTCCATCAAGATGGAGTTTCTTCATGCGTTTACACCGATATGACCTAAACGGCAGTACCACAAATAAGTTGCACTATCATTATCAACTCTGCATCTTTTGGCTTCAATATTATGAATATGTGTATCACTACTATCGAGATTCAATAAAATAGACCACTCTTCAAGGGTGCATGACCATAAAAGATATTACTCATATAAATAGAACAACCATTATTCTCTCGATTTAAATGAATAACCATCTCGCATCAAACAAGATCCAGATATAATGTTCATGCTCAACGCAGCACCAAAGAACAATTATTCAGGTCTAAAACTAATCCCAAGGTAGATGTAGAGGTAGCGTGCCGATCGCGATCACATCGACTTTGGAACCGCTTTCCCATGCGCATCGTGACCTCGCCCTGGCGGTGCTCGCTTATTCCATAGTCCCTGCTTTGAGTTGCATATATTAGCAATGTAACCAAGATCAAATACCAGTGCTACTACGAGCTCTAGTTAGGTACACATCAATAACATGTATATCACATATACCTTTGTTCACTTTGCCATCCTTCTTATCCGCCAAATACTTGGGGCAGTTCCACTTCCAAACGACCACCGCTTGCAAGAGAAGCACTCAATTTCGTGCTTAGGTCCGACTTGGGTTTCTTCTCTTGAGCAGAACTTGCTTGCCGCTCTTCTTGAAGTTCCCTTCTTCTTCCCTTTGCCCTTTTCTTGAAACCGGTGGTCTTGTTGACCATCAACACTTGATGCTCCTTTTTGATTTCTACCTCCGCTGCTTTCAAAGATCGCCAAGAGCTCGGGAATAGTCTTGTTCATCCCTTGCATATTATAGTTCATCACAAAGCTCTTGTAGCTTGGTGGCGTGATTGGAGAATTCATCAATGACACTATCATCGTGAAGATTAACTCCCAGTTGAATCAAGTGATTATTATACCCAAACATTCTGAGTATGTGTTCACCGACATAACTATTCTCCTCCATCTTGCAGCTATAGAACTTATTGGAGACTTCATATCTCTCAATCCGGCATTTGCTTGAAATAATAACTTCAACTCCTGGAACATCTCATATGCTCCATGACGCTCAAAACATCGTTGAAGACCCGGTTCTAAGCCGTAAAGCATGGCACATCGAACTATAGAGTAGTCATCGCTTTGCTCGCCAGACGTTCTTAATGTCGCTGGTTGCATCAAGAAGAGCACGCACCCAGCGGTGCTTCCAGACGTAACTCTTCAGGCAGCAATGAGGATAATCCTCGAAGTTACGGACCCGATCCGTGTAATTGCTACCATCATCTTTCAACTTTGCTTTCTCAAGGAACGCATTATAATTCAACGGAACAACAACACGAGCCATCTATCTACAAACAAACATAGACAAGCAAAATACTATCAGGTACTAAGTACATGATAAATTTAAGTTCATTTAATCATATTACTTAAGAACTCCCACTTAGACAGATATCTCTCTAGTCATCTAAGTGATCACGTGATCCAAATCAACTAAACCATAACCGATCATCACGTGAGATGGAATAGTTTTCAATGGTGAACATCACTATGTTGATCATATCTACTATATGATTCACGCTCGACCTTTCGGTCTCCGTGTTCCGAGGCCATATGTGCATATGCTAGGCTCGTCAAGTTTAACTCGAGTATTCTGCGTGCGAACTGGCTTGCACCCGTTGTAGATGGACGTGAGCTTATCACACCCGATCATCACGTGGTGTCTCAAAGACGACGAACTTTGGCAACGGTGCATACTCGTGGAGAACACTACTTGATAATTTTAGTGAGAGATCATCTTAAAATGCTACCGTCAATCAAAGCAAGATAAGATGCATAAAGGATAAACATCACATGCAATCAATATAAGTGGTATGATATGGCCATCATCATCTTGTGCTTGTGATCTCCATCTCCGGCACCGTCGTGATCACCATCGCCACCGGAGCGACACCTTGATCTCCATCGTAGCATCGTTGTCGCCACGCCATCTATTGCTTCTAAGACTATCGCTACCGCTTAGTGATAAAGTAAAGCAATTACAGGCGTTTGCATTTCATACAATAAAGCGACAACCATATGGCTCTCGCCGATTGCCGATAACTTCGGTTACAAAACATGATCATCTCATACAATAAAATATAGCATCACGTCTTGACCATATCACATCACAACATGCCCTGTAAAAACAAGTTAGACGTCCTCTACTTTGTTGTTGCAAATTTTACGTGGCTGCTACGGGCTTAGCAAGAACCGTTCTCACCTACGCATCAAAACCACAACGATAGTTCGTCAAGTTGGTGCTGTTTTAACCTTCGCAAGGACCGGGCGTAGCCACACTCGATTCAGCTAAAGTGAGAGAGACAGACACCCGCCAGACCACCTTTAAGCACGAGTGCTCGTAACGGTGAAACCAGTCTCGCGTAAGCGTCTGGCGTAATGTCGGTCCGGCCGCTTCATCTCACAATACCGCCAACCAAAGTATGACATGCTTTGGTAAGCAAGATGACTTGTATCACCACAACTCACTTGTGTTCTACTCGTATATAACATCAACGATAAAACCTGGCTCGATACCATCATTGGGGAATGTAGTAATTTCAAAAAATTCCTACGCACACGCAAGATCATGGTGATGGCATAGCAACGAGAGGGAGAGTGTATGTCCACGCACCCTCGTGAGACCGTGGCGAAGCGTTATCACAACGCGGTTGATGTAGTCGTACGTCTTCACGATCCGACCGATCCAAGCACCGAACGTACGGAGCCTCCGAGTTCAGCACATGTTCAGCTCGATGAAAATCTCCGGTCTCCGATCCACCGAGCCCGAGATGAGTTCCACAAGACGACGGCATGGTGACGATGATGATGTTCTACGGTGCAGGCTTCGCCTAAACTCCGCGACGATATGACCGAAGTGGAATATGGTGGAAGGGCACCGCACATGGCTAAGGAACGATCCGTAGATCAACTTGTGTGTTCAGGGGTGCCCCCGCCCCGTATATAAAGGAGCCAGGGGAGGAGGCCGCGGCCTAGGGGCGCGCTAAGGGGGAGTCCTACTCCCACCGGTAGTAGGACTCCACTTTTCCAAGTAGGAGTAGGAGAGAAGGGAAAGAGGAGGAAGAGGGAAGGAAAGGGGCGCCGCCTTCCCTTGTCCTATTTGGACTAGGAGGGAGGGCGCGCGCCCCCTCTGGCTCCTTCCCTCTTCTCCCTCTTGGCCCATGTAGGCCCATTAACCCCGGGGTTCGTAACCTCCGGTACTCCGGTAAAATGCCGATTTCACCCGAACCATTCCGATGTCCAAACATAGGCTTCCAATATATCAATCTTTATGTCTCGACCATTCCGAGACTCCTCGTCATGCCCGTGATCACATCCGGACTCAACAAACTTCGTACATCAAAACTTATAAACTCATAATAAAACTGTCATCGAAACGTTAAGCGTGCGGACCCTACGGGTTCGAGAACTATGTAGACATGACCTAAAATCATTCTCGGTCAATAACCAATAGCGGGACCTGGATGCCCATATTGGTTCCTACATGTTCCATGAAGATCTTTATCGGTCAAACCGCATAACAACATACGTTGTTCCCTTTGTCATCGGTATGTTACTTGCCCGAGATTTGATCGTCGGTATTCAATACCTAGTTCAATCTCGTTACCGGCAAGTCTCTTTACTCGTTCCGTAATACATCATCTCATAACTAACTCATTAGTTACATGCTTGCAAGGCTTAGGTGATGAGTATTACCGAGAGGGCCCAGAGATACCTCTCCGACAATCGGAGTGACAAATCCTAATCTCGAATTATGCCAACCCAACATGTACATTCGGAAACACCTGTAGAGCACCTTTATAATCACCCAGTTACGTTGTGACGTTTGGTAGCACACAAAGTGTTCTTCCGGTAAATTTATTGTTGCACAATCTCATAGTTGCAGGAACTTTGTATAAGTTATGAAGAAAGCAATAGCAGTATACTAAACGATCAAGTGCTAGGCTAACGAAATGGGTCATGTCAATCACATCATTCTCCTAATGATGCGATCCCATTAATCAAATGACAACACATGTCTATGGTCAGGAAACATGACCATCTTTGATTAATGAGCTAGTCAAGTAGAGGCATACTAGTGACTATATGTTTGTCTATGTATTCACACATGTATCATGTTTCCGGTTAATACAATTCTAGCATGAATAATAAACATTTATCATGATATGAGGAAATAAATAATAACTTTATTATTGCCTCTAGGGCATATTTCCTTCACGCGCTTCTCCTCCTCCTCAAGCCGCGGAGCCTCCTCGTCGCGGCGCAACATCTGCTCATATCGCATCTACCGCTTGCCGTCGGCCCCCTCCTTGGCGAGCCAATGCGCCTTCCAGCACTAAAGGTGGGCCGCCTATTCTTCCGACGTGGAGGCGAAGTAGCAGGAAGGCGCACTTACCCACTCGTGGAGCTGGCTGGTCCACGAATAGGACTCCTTCGACCAAGCAGGGGGGTGACCGCTTGCGTCTGGGAGTTGGCTCGCGCTCCGCCTCCGGCTCGGCCCTGAGCTCGACGAGGAGGGGCATTGGCGGCACAAAAAGGGGCGCCTGGGCGTAGTCCCCCGCTGCGGACAAAGCTAGGGCTTGCTCCAACCCGTCCCAATGGGCGTCGTCCTCGAGCCGGCTCGCTTCCGGCGCGTGCTGCAGGGCCTCCTTGAGGGTGGCTTGGTACTCCGCCTCCTCTTCCTCCAGCTTTACCCACAGAGGCGGCGGGGGAAGGTCGTGGTTGATGTGGACGCCGAGACAACGCTCCTCCTCATGCTCTAGCGCAAACCAGCGCTCCCACTTGGGGAGTCTGGAGCGTAGTCACGCATGGCGCGCTGCTCCGGCGTGAGGAGCTCGCGTTGTCAGCGAACCTCCTTAGCGTGTGCCTGCACAGACCGTGGCGCCACGGGATGGGGATGTGCTGCGGGTCCAGATGCCAGCCGTGCCACAAGTTCACATCTGGATACGGCACGGGCTGGCGGTACTGCCAGTGCCACCGCACCTGGTGGACTGGGATGTACATCCGCTCCCGCTCCCGCGGTGGCATGCCACGCCTAGCCGGCGGCGACGTAGCAGGGTGCCCGTGGGAAGAGCTCGCTCCGGCGTTGAACCTCCCCTTCTTCCCTCCCTTCCTAGTTGAAGAATCCCATGGCTAGCTGGATGCTTGCTGCCTGACTAAGGGTTTCCTGGTTGCCGGCGAGGGAGTAAAGGTGGCCAGATGTGGACGGGGGTTGTGGATGAGGCCGGCCCTGCCGCACCCGTCCATTAGAAAGGATGGGCACGCGGCCCTTCTACACACTGCCCGAGCCCGTTGTCAGTGGTTGTCATAAATATGACCGTGCGCGGTAGTTGGGCGGCCGACATGCGGGGCCATGGCGGACACCGAGGTGACGCGCGGCGCGTCAACGCAGACGCATTTGAGATGCAATTTTGGGCCGAAAATGGGTCCACGCGGATGCAAAGCGGACGGTTTTTGGGAATGGGTCGGCGTGTTGGGGCAGTGTTTTTGTCCGCGGCAACCCGAACGGATGTGGGCGAACAAAGTGGGTCGCCCGGTTGGAGTTGCTCTAAATATAGATACTGTTCATAAATACTTTTTGACCCGAAGAACCGTAAGGCAAGGCCCTACAGTATATTTTTATTGCATAAATGAAACTAATATTTCCAGGATCAAATATTCAAAAATATTGGTTGGAACTTGGTTCCTAGAACGGCACGTCCCATGGTGGATGATGGACCACAATCAGCTCACTCGCTCTTGCATGTTTCAGTTCGAGTGGACAGCAGACCACTGTGACCTAGATCCGTCCCTACGACGTGAAGGATCTCTGTTCGTATGCAGTTCGACCTGTTTGCCTGTCAGAACCTGCACTTGTGTGGTCACGTACCATGTGCCTGGTCGACCGTGCACATGTATAAGCACAACAGTAGTCGATCAGCTCAACTGTGCCTGCCTGCTTCGAGAATCCCGGTCACCTGTGTTGTTGCCGCAGCTGCTGGGCTGGCCTGCTGGTATTGGACTTGTCTGCTGCAAGGTAGCAGAAGACTGGTGGCCAATCGGTGCACACGCATGCATGCAGCGCGGTGCAGTGTAGATCGGGGCTGGCTGGACTGCCAACGCACAAGGCTGTTAGAAGTTATGTTTATCTCTACTTTGTAATCTCAACCAACATATCTTTTCTTTCTCTCCCGTAGCTATCCTACCTCCTGTAACGACCTGATCTCATACGATGGGTCATCATCTTGTACGCCAAGGCAGGCTGTTTGCCTCGCATCAATATAAAAACCGCGGCTCTCCTCCAGGAGAGTAGGAACGCTTCCCAATCTAACATGGTCATCAGAGCCACCTCTTCCTAATACATCTAGCTACAACAGAAACCACAAACCACAACCACCGCCGCCGCCGCCGCCATGTCTTCTTCATCGTCCGCCTCCGTCAACCTCGGGGCACCGCCGACTGAGAAGCTCGCGAGAGGAAACTTCATCCTCTGGAAGGCACAAGTCCGACCAGCACTGCGAGGCGCGCAGGTGACTGGTTTACTGGACAACAGCGATGCTGCTCCGCCCAAAACGGCGGAGATCACGCAGGCGGACAAGACCACGGCCATGGTGCCGAACCCGCTGTATGCGGCCTGGATCGCCAAAGATCAACAGGTGCTCTCATATCTGCTAAATTCCATGACCCCAGAAATACTTGCACAGGTCATCGGAAAGGAGTCCACCTTCGAGGTGTGGACAGCGGTGACAACCATCTTTGCCTCCCAATCGCAATCTCGGATCACAAACCTGAGAATCGCGATCACCAACACCAAGAAGGGCACCATGTCAAGCTCTGCCTTCATGGCCAAGATGAAGAGTCTTGGCGACGAGCTAGCAGCCGCCGGTCGTCCCGTCTCTGACCCGGAGATGGTGGACTACATCCTGGCGGGGTTGGACCGCGACTACGATCCTGTGGTTGCGGCGATCGGCGCCATCAAGAACACAATCACTGCCGAAGATCTGTTTGCCCAAATCTCCGCCTTTGACCAGCGGATGGAGATGTTGGCGATGCTTCTCCTGGTGGTTTCCACACCTCTGCAAACGCCGCCTACAGAGGCCGCGGACAAGCCCGCGGGAGACCCTACCGTGGGCGAGGTACAAGGGGGCGCGGCCGTGGGGATCGGCAGCCCTCTCCTGCTCGCGGCGGAACAGCTACAGAGGACGCCAGCGCCAGAACCAACCACAACAGGCGCGTGATCAGCAGCAGCGCGACAACCCCGAGTGCCAGATATGCCTCAAGTATCATCCAGGGGGAGCGCGGCTCTGCTGGTGGCGCTATGAAGATGGAGCTGAACCAGAGGAGAAGGCGGCGCATGCAGCCACCTACGGCGTAGATACCAACTGGTACGCCGACACGGGAGCCACAAACCATATCACAAGAGAACTTGATCAGCTAACAATGCGGGAGAAGTACACCAGAGGCGATCAAATCCACACGGCAAGCGGCTCTGGTATGGCAATAACTCATATTGGTAGTACAATTGTTAAAAACCCCATCAAAAACTTGCATCTGAAAAATATTCTCCATGTTCCTGAAGCAGCAAAAAGTCTTCTTTCTGTTCATCGATTCACTCGTGATAATCATGTTCTCATAGAATTTCATCCCTATTTTTTCTTGGTTAAGGATCTGGCCACACGGAGAACCATTCTTAGAGGACGGTGTGTGGGAGGCCTCTACCCACTCATA
The DNA here is from genome assembly GCA_021437245.1 of Aegilops speltoides. Taxonomy (NCBI): domain Eukaryota; kingdom Viridiplantae; phylum Streptophyta; class Magnoliopsida; order Poales; family Poaceae; genus Aegilops; species Aegilops speltoides. The sequence continues at coordinate 51,538 of JAHHZJ010000580.1, read as the reverse complement.
CCATCATCATCATCAGCGTCAAATAAACAAGCGTATCTTGTCGTCAAGCCATCTTCAGCAAAGTGGCACCGTCGCTTGGGTCATCCGTCCTCAGTAATAGTTAAACATGTCCTTAGCAAGAATAAGCTCCTCTATGAGCCTAGTGTTGAGTCAGTTTGCGATCCGTGTCAACAAGCAAAAAGTCGTCAATTACCTTACCCTATCTCTACTAGTGTGTCCACTGCACCATTGCAACTCATATTTTCAGATGTATGGGGGCCAGCACCCACTTCCGTTGGTAGATTTTCCTACTATGTAAGTTTTATTGATGACTATAGTAAATTTACTTGGATTTACTTATTAAAGAAAAGATCCGATGTATTCCAAGTTTTCATCAATTTTCAAAGCCTTGTTGAACGCAAACTGAGCTCCAAAATTATTGCTATGCAAACAGACTGGGGGGGGGGGGTGAGTATGAGAAACTCAACTCATTCTTCCAAAAACTTGGAATTTCTCATCATGTTTCTTGCCCTCACGCTCATCAACAAAACGGGTCTGCTGAAAGAAAGCATCGTCACATTGTTGATGTAGGGCTTGCATTACTAGCAAATGCATCCATGCCACTTAAGTTTTGGGATGAAGCCTTCTTAACTGCCACATACCTTATCAACTTGCTCCCTAGTAAGGTCATCAAGCTTGAAACACCCATCACATGACTCCTTGGCATCACACCAGATTACACATCACTTCGCATTTTTGGTTGTGCATGTTGGCCGAACCTCCGACCCTACAATACACGCAAGCTCGCTTTTCGTTCAAAGAGATGTGTTTTCTTAGGGTATAGCCCCATGCACAAAGGAGTCAAGTGTCTGGATGTTCCTACAGGAAGAGTTTATATCTCGAGAGATGTTGTATTTGATGAATCCATCTTTCCGTTCGCATCTCTCCATCCCAACGCCGGTGCCCTCCTTCGAAGGAAATTCTTATCCTTCCTGAAAATCTCCGGAGTTTTGATCAAGGGGGAGACAATTGCACTAACCAATATGTTGATAATATTGCTAGCACCAGTTCTGCTCTTGTTCCTGTGCAGGTTGGCAACAAAAACGGCACTCCAAATGATGTACATGATGATCAAAATGAAGGGGTATTTTATGTGCCGCAAGAGGACGAAATTGGCGCTAAAAACGGAGCTGATCTGGCGGCGCCAGGAACTCATGTGCGCCTGACAGCCTTGGATCGAGGCGCAGAATCGTACTCGGATCGCGCTTCTGGCAGGCACGGGCGCGCCCCCTCGTCCAACCAACTCCGTGCCGCCACGTCATCAGTAGGCGGGGCTGCAAGCGGGGCCGCATCGCCATCGTACTCCACGCCATGGACCGCGCCTCGCCCAGCCAGCCGAGTGCCGCCACGTCATCAGCAGGCGGGGCCGAATCGCCCTCGTGCTCCGCGTCGCGATCCCGTGCATGCATGCACCAGGCGGAGCGGGATCTTCTGCTTCCGCAGATCCGGTGGACAGCAGGGTGATTCGTGGAGACGGGGCCACACCGAACTCCACGAGATCTTCTGCGCCAACGCCAGCAGGATCCTCTGCGGACAACTCGCCTGTGCAACATGAGCAACCAGCAGTGTCTACACGGGCCATGACACGTCTGCAGAAAGGTATTAAAAATCCAAAAATACGTACTGATGGCACGATACGATATGGCATGTTGTGTATCTCAGGTGAACCAACAACATTGAATGTGGCACTGGATGATCCAAGGTGGAAGAAAGCCATGGATGAAGAATACTCTGCACTTATGAGAAATAAAACTTGGCATCTCGTACCAGATCAGAGAGGTCAAAATGTTATTGATTGCAAATGGGTGTACAGAGTCAAAAAGAAGGCAGATGGAACAATTGACAGGTATAAGGCACGTCTGGTTGCAAAGGGCTTTAAACAGCGCTACGGTATCGATTATGAAGATACCTTTAGTCCTGTTGTGAAAGCTGCTACAATAAGACTTGTTCTAGCCATTGTGAAAGCACATTTGCTCCCCGGGTGGTTTTGGTAATTAATGACAACATACTTTGTGGTTGGACTAATGCTTTTATCAAGTATGTTTCAGGAAATTCAATCACATTGGCATGGCAAAAGGACTAAAGAAGTGGACCCCTCAAAATGCTAAGGCAAGCATTGGCAAAAGCTCAAGACTCCATTTTTGGTTTAGTGATCCAAGATCACATTGAGTCCATAGGAAAAGCCAATTGTATTAAAAGGATGAGGTTATGATGATGATCCGGTTGCTCAAGTGCTTAGTGATACATCTCCTAAACTATCAGCAACTTTCACCGCCATATACACTCATAAGTAGTCTCGGTCCCACCGATATTCCAAACTCAGTCACACCGAGATGAACCACCTCAGCCATAAGCCAAACCCTAGTAAACTCGGATTTTCCGATTACGAACTCGGTCTCACCAAAACATGAGTTGCCAAGCTTCAGAACCTTCTCATCATCAAATCGGTGTCACCGAGATGATGAAGTCGGTCCCATCGAAACGGCATGCTCTTGTCATTGCACTAATCGGACTAACCGAGATTGTACATTCGGTCCCACGAAAATCCCAACGCTCACATTATTTGAACTATCGGTCTCACCGAGTTGTCCACTTCGGTCCCACCGAGATTGCTCAAATGTGTGTAACGGTTGGATTTTGTGTGGAGGCTATTTATACCCCTCCACCCCCTCTTCATTCATGGAGAGAGCTATCAGAAAGAACTACCACTCCTACCTTACATTTCTGAGAAGAGAACTACCTACCCTTGTGTTGAGATCAAGTTGCCCCACTCCCACCATATGAAGCTTGATCTCTAGCCTTCCCAAGTTGCTTTCCACTCAATCCTTTCTTCCACCACAGCCAAATCAGTGAGGAGAGTTGAGTGTTGGGGAGATTATCATTTGAAGCACAAGAGCAAGGAGTTCATCATCATCTACAACATCTATTACCTTTTGGAGGGTGGTGCCTCCTAGATTGGTTAGGTGTCGCTTGGGAGCCTCCGTCATCGAGATGTGGAGTTGAACCAAGAAGTTTGTAAGGGCAAGGAGATCGCCTACTTCATGAAGATCTACCCGAGTAAGGCTAGCCCTCCGTGGGCGTAGGCCATGATGGAATAGACAAGGTTGCTTCTTCGTGGACCCTTCAGGGTGGAGCCCTCCGTGGACTCAAGCAGCCGTTACCCTCCGTGGGTTGAAGTCTCCATCAACGTGGAAGTACGATAGCACCACCTATCGGAACCACGAGAAAAATCACCGCGTCTCCAAATTGCGTTTGATCTTCTCCACTTCTCTTTACTACTTGTGCAATTTACTTTCCGCTGCCCATACTCTAGAATTGCATGTGTAGTGTGCTACTTGACTTGTGTGTTATGCAAAATCTGCCAAAATCTGTCCTTGATAAAAGACAGAATTTTTATCTTGTCGAGTAGTCTAATCACCCCCCCTCTAGACACTCTCACCTTCTTCGATCCCTCACATTGTTGTATCCAGGGGATGGAGTTTGCGTCAGCTGGATGTACAGAACGCGTTCTTGCATGGTGTTCTGGAAGAGGAAGTCTACATGAGACAGCCACCTGGGTATGTGAGTAAGAAAACACCACATTATGTATGCAAACTTGATAAGTCACTTTATGGATTAAAACAAGCACCTAGAGCATGGTACTCTAGGTTGAGCACTCAGTTAAGATGTCTTGGCTTTTTTGCATCAAGGGCCAATACATCATTGTTCATCTACAACAAGGCAAGAGTAGTCATTTTTCTGCTTATCTATGTTGATGATATTATTGTTGCAAGTTCATCACAAGATGCTACTAATTCCCTTCTACATGACCTAAGCTCAGAGTTTGCTTTGAAGGACTTAGGAGAACTTCATTTCTTTCTAGGCATAGAGGTCAATAAAACTCAAGATGGCATAGTACTGAATCAAGAGAAATATGCCAATGAGCTTCTGGCTCGCATGGGAATGAAGAACTGTAAACCTGCACTGACCCCTTTGTCCTCTTCAGAAAAACTTTCAGCTTATGAAGGGGAGCCTCTTCAAGAGGTAGAGAGTACGAAGTACAGGAGCATTGTTGGAGCACTGCAGTACTTGACACTTACACGCCCAGATATCTCATTTGCTGTTAATAAAGTTTGTCAATATTTACATGCTCCTACTACTGCACATTGGTCAGCTGTCAAGAGGATTGTGAGATATGTCAAACACACTGTGAGCTTAGGCCTTAATTTCAGACGTTCAAACTCTACACTTGTCGCTGCATTTTACGATGCCGATTGGGCAGGTTGCAAAGATGATGAGTAAAATCAACTGGAGGCTTTGCAGTGTTTTTTGGTTCTAACCTCATCTCTTGGTGTGCAAGAAAACAAGCAACAATATCAAGGTCCAGTACAGAGGCTGAGTATAAATCCTTGGCTAATGCCACTTCAGAAATCATTTGGTTAGATTCACTCCTTGAGGAACTGGGAGTCAAGCTAAACCGTGTCTCATGTCTTTGGTGTGACAACTTGGGTGCAACATACTTATCTGCAAATCCTGTGTTTCATGCTAGAACAAAACATATTGAAATTGATTTTCATTTTGTACGTGAAAGAGTTGCAGACAAGAAGCTTGAGATACGGTTCATCCCTTCCAAAGACCAAGTAGCTGATGGATTTACCAAGGCACTACCAGCAAAACCATTTGAAGAGTTCAAGAGGAATTTGAATATAGGATAGTTGAGATTAAGGGAGGGTGTTAGAAGTTATGTTTATCTCTACTTTGTAATCTCAACCAACATATCTTCTCTTTCTCTCCCGTAGCTATCCTACCTCCTGTAACGACCTGATCTCATACGATGGGTCATCATCTTGTACGCCAAGGCAGGCTGTTTGCCTCGCATCAATATAAACAACCGCGGCTCTCCTCCAGGAGAGTAGGAACGCTTCCCAATCTAACAAAGGCACCACACGCTTGTAAAAAAAGGGCATCTTACCCTAAAAGCATTTCCAATAGATGATATAGATATATAAAACTAATCAAAATATACATCAGTTAGGCTTAAAAACGTCGCTCCAACAAACAAACGATGTAGATGTAAAAAGTTTACATCTGAGATTACCCCAGATGATACATCTATTCTATTTCATGCAAGTACAAGTATGAGAACATGGGCCTTGCCCTTGTCTTGAACAACGCACTATGCACGCGCGCAGAGCAGGTGGCCATGGCAGCTCACACGGAAAGTCCCGCATGCCCAGATGATCAGTCATCTTGTGGTTGCGCTTCGTCACCGCCATGGTGTCGAGGTCGATAGAGAATAGCCATGTTCCGTTTGCCGGAGCGAACACGATAGACTTAGGGCAGGTCATTACAACCTTCAATGGCATGTCGAAGTACTCCTCCTTGTACCCTGCGAGCTCACGCGTTGCCTCCTTCAACTCGACGCTTTTTGGATCTCCCACTCTTCGAAGGACCTGCACGCGAATAGCACCAAGATCCGGAGGTTGCTGCCTTGCAGGCAAACAAATCGAATGTTCTCATGGGTACGATCCTCAGTGACTTGCAGCACCTTCTCTTGGAAGCTGTCTGGCAACCAGCGGTAATGACCACCATAAGTTAGCAGGCGTTGGTCATCATCGCCTTTGAAGCTCCAGAAGAGACAGTCGGAGGAACAAGTGTGACCGAGGAAATGCAGCGAGCCAGCGCCGTCGAGAGGGATGTTGCCGCAGAGGCGACTACTCTGCTCGGCGTACCAGCTGTGCGGCCCGGGTATTCCTCTCCGGGCCTCGGTCTTGCTGTTCCGGGCGAAGAAGTACACCGTGGCGCAGCCATTGTCGTCACACACCCCGTCATATGCTTGGTAGACCACGCAGGCCACCTTGAACGTTTCCATGCTGTCGACGACGTGCGGTTCATCGGACGCGGGATTGGCCACGGTGGTCCTCGTGGTGCCGATCAGGTACGCGCCGAGGCAGGGGTGTGTTCGCACACGAACACGTCACGTGTACCCTCGACGCCGGGGGTGATGCACCGTAGCTCACGTCGAAGGAGACCCGACCAACAGCGCGATACGCAAGACAGTCGGCGGGTGCTTTTGCAGACCCGAAACCCCGCGCACCCGAGAGGGACCCCGTCAGGGATTGCGGCGGCTATGGGCTGCCCTAGGTCGATTCGCTCGCCCCTAGAGCCTCGGGATTCATAGCTCTCAAACACGAAGGACAACGAAGAACAAGAGAGAAAAACGGTGGAGAGATAAAAAAATAGACAGGAAAAAGTAGTATATTGATTTGTTCGATTGTGTGTTGTTCAATCGGCCGTCACCCCCAACATATATAAGAGGCGGCTGGACTTCCCGTACAAGTAAAGGATTCATCTAGGCTTTCCTTACAAGAAAAATTACATCAATTCGCGTCTAGAGTCCTAGTTCTATTCCAACTCGGATTCAGTCTGAATCTGGCCCAACTTCTGTCTTCCTCCTTGTGCAGGCCGCCGAGCCTCCATATGACCTCCGATCAAGATGTCCCAAATATCAAACTTGTGCGCCTCGACGATACGAACAAGTCTCATGTTGATCACTTTTTCAAATAAGTCCATCTTGAATACGCTTTGAGGTCGCTTTACCTTCCAATGGACTCGGTCTTGCGGTAGACTGAATTATCCGAGTCTTGTAGGGAATTTGCAGGCCATATACTATCTCTGATGATAATGACTCCAAAACCAAAGTTTATCGTCTTGATGATACGCACAACTTCTGCATTGAACACTTCTTCATCCGAGATCATCTTGATAAACTTTTGGGCACATGTTCAGTTTCACTCGGATTTGAGCTCATCCACTCGGATATTAGAGTCTTTCACTCGGATGGTCCGACTGGGCTTTTTCACACGGATTACCATATTTTCACTCGGAAGACAATCTTTCACTCGGATGATGACCACATTTTCAGTCGGAAGACAATCTTTTACTCGATCGATAAGTTTTCACTCGACCTTTTACTCGATCGACCTTTTACTCGATTGGTAGGTTTTCACTCGACCTTTTACTCGATCGGTAGGTTTTCACTCGACCTTTTACTCGATCGGTAGGTTTTCACTCGACCTTTTACTCGATCGGTAGGTTTTCACTCGACCTTTTACTCGATCGGTAGGTTTTCACCCGAAAGGTAAGCTTTCACTCGACCGGTGAGTTTTCACTCGGATGGTAAGCTTTTCACTAGACCAAAAACATAGCCTGATCTTGATTTGCCTCTCCAGGTTGCATACGACCTCGGATTGAGACGAATTTTATATGAAAATCGATCGTCTTGACGAGAAGAAACTTTTTCATGTTGAAGGTTTTTCGATTCAATGCCGTCTTGAAGGCCAAATTGCTCGCGCGACCCATCAGACAGGGCGTCTGGTACTTTGCGCCATATTTTCATTCAGCTTCGGCCTGCAGTGTATTGCCTCTAACTTTTGCATATGAACTCGGATTGAGATGATTTATATATAAAAATCGATTGCCTCGGCGAGACGAAGACAATTCCTTTAGAGTACTCCTTCATCCGAGGTCGCGATGAAGGCGTGATTGGCCAAAAATCACTCGGAACATTGAATTATGCCACTCAGAGTATAGTTTCGGTCCGTAAGATAAGGTCGAATGAATATAACCGAAACATCAAAGTTGTTCCACTCGGCGACGTGAATCTTTTCATGCTGAAGGCCCATTCACTCGAGACCATCTTCATTGCAATCTGTATCTTGCCAAAAACAGGTGTCAACACATGCCCCCTCGCTTTTACGGCAGAGCTTATGCGTGCGTAAAATACCTTGCCTAGGGTAATTTTTAAGCACGATGTCAACACTCCATCGGCTGTGTATGTTGAGTATGATAATTTTAATCATCCATATGCTCATGTTTGTTGCTTCTTCGGTAGAGCCTCTTGGATAATATTTGTCTGAAAACAACAATTGGATGTCACAAAGGCTTCCACGTAAGTTTCTTATGTCAATCCGACCTTGCATTTGTCCGGCATTCCACGAATATTAGAACCCTTCAACGAAGACGGTTGCCGAACGATTATGACCATGCACCTAAAAGGAATATCACAACTGTTCGCGACTCAACTCATTATGAAAGTACACCATCAAGCCTCCGCCAACAACGCCTCGCCTCGACTTGAATCCTCAAATAAATAACATTTGGAGTCGGGCTCTTTTGTGCACTAGACCCTTGATTGTTGGTCGACTCAATAATTAAGTCGTCCTCGCCAGTACTGGCAAACACTGAGCATCGGCTATAGGAGTAGGAAATCCACCATGGTGAACACCGTTAGCCAGATGCCGGGTTTTTGCCAACACAATGAATTATGAGGGCGATATGCAAATATCGGCCATGCGTTCTTATCTCAAAAGTGCTCGGGAGTCCATCCACCAAAGTGTGAATAGCCGAAATAAGTCAGATGTTTCGGCTGAGAAAAAATTCCATAGCGTTGATTTTGATGGTACGATCGAAGAATATGGATGAGACGCCTCTTGGAGTCTCCTATATGAAAATTGTCGTCCTTGCCTACGGGCTTTACACTTGTACTCCCTTATTTCTGCTGGCTTCACAACAGGAGATGTGATGCCGCTCTTGACTCGAGGATTTCCCTTAGGAACCCAGGCCATGTTCCTCTTCTCCAGCTCTTTGGACCTAAGCCGTTTTAGCTTCTTCTGTTGCGAATATGGTAAGCCGAGTGGGCGTCCTGGCTAGTACTTTGGTTTATGCATTGGCAAATTCTTTCTGTCTTTGGGCACCTCTGACTTGTCCTGTCCAAACTTGACTATTGGATCCTTGAAATTTACTTGCTTCACTTTCTTGTCCTTTGCAGCCAACATAGGCTTGGCTAGCTTTTTGTCATTTGGAGTCGGATCTGAAATAGCACTCTTGCGGCCATTCTTTTCTTTCTTCACTTTTTTAACACTTGTTGCAATAGAAGGTCGGACATCATTTCTACTTTGACTGCTCCTCTTGGGAACCCATGCCATGTTCTTCTTTCTCAACTCATGTGCACTAAGTCTTTGTACTCCTTCTCTTGCCAATGTGCTAAGCCGAGTGGGCACCTCGGCTGTGATTCTGTTTCAACCAATGCTAGCTCTTTTTCGGCCTTGTGCACTCTCAACTTCTTCCCTTCAGATTTGGCACTTGATTGACTTGCCTTGTTGCGTTTTGTAGCCAATGTCAATACTTTAACTAGCTCTTTGTTATTTGAGAAGAAATCTGAAGTAGCACACTTACGACCATCTTTCTTGACCTGGTACACTTGTTTGACCACCTCTTTCTTGTTTCTTGAGCTCCAGACCGATTCCTTACGATTGAAACAGTCATTGACGTGTGATTGTTCATCAAATGTTGATCTTTTTGGAGCTGCATAATGTTGGCGAGATGATCTAAAATAAGATGGATAATTTGCCCTTGTATCATACCTGCCCCATGACGGATATGGATTTACATGAGTGTAGGGAGGCATCCACGACATTGGCATTGGCGGCCTAACAGCAGGATATGAAGTCTGCTTGCTCAACGTCTTCCTTTGACAATCCAAGTCTTCAAATTTATGCCTTGGGGGCGACTTCGATACTTTTGTTTCACTCAGCCGATAAGCACTCTTTGCCTCACTTATTTTCTGATATTTTTCTAATAACTGCGCGAAAGTGACTTTCGGCTTTTTACCTTTGTGCTTACCATTGCCTTTGCTTTCTTTAGTTGTGCGTGCATCGGTCTTTGAATTTTCTCGTTGCCCCCAGTGCTAGATGTCGCCATTGTAGCTTTGATGAAACTTCCATCTTCAAGATTGTTCTTGATGCACTTTTTAATAATATCCTTGCTCGAAGACCTGACCCCGTCATCGTCGGGGTGTACCTGTTGACCTTTAGATGAATCGGCTTGAGATAGCCGAGTCAACATTTGATCACCATCAAGACCAATCTGATACGACTAGCCATATGCTCGTGCCTCAGCAAACTCCAATCGTCCTATGTTGTCCAATTGTGCGGCTTGATGAATCACGTCGTTGTCTTTGATATTGTCTTCAAACAAGCATTGGATTTGTTCTTGTCCTGATGGCTCGACATCATGATCAATTACAATTGGATCAGTCAACAACGCACCAACGATGTGATCAACTATGCCTATACTGGACATACACTCATGGTCCATTAACCGATATTGTGATACCAGTTTTGATACAAAACAACCGAGTGGTATCAGTTTAACATCTAACTCAGCTATGCATTGATTTTCGTCCTCCTTTCCCGATGCTCTTTAATCGGCTATCCTGGAGAACTCTGAACTTGGCTTTATATTCCTGCAACCAAAATAATTATAGAATATACGTCTCCTCTAAGACCAGATGTTAGCCAGGCATGAAACAAACAAAGTTGCCCATATGAATATAAAGTTCAGTCGGCATGAAGGGAAAAACTTTGGTTGCGATAAGTTGTCACTACTAGCCTCTTTGAATAATGCCATGTGTTGATCAGCACGATTAGTGACAAGATCATTCCTAACAAATAGATTACTCATTTCAATTGGTCTTTCAAAATTAATTAGAATCTTACTAACAGGTGCATCAACAATATGATTTTGACCGAATCGGAAATTGAGTAAACTATCTGCTAGGTGTACCTTTGTGAAGACGTTGGGAGGAGAAGATGGTTGCACCACTGGAACAATACATTGCTCTACTTCTGAATAATTCTCCAATGCCTCTTCCTCTTTTTCTGGATCTCGTGCCTCATCACTCGGATTGCCCGAGTATATTTCACTCGGATTACCCAAGTGGATTTCACTCGGACGCTCTTTGCCAGTTGAACTTTGCTCAGGTGCACGCTCTGGTTCTTGATCTTTATCACTAGACAAACTTTGTTTGGCCATATAACTTTTCTCTTGATGCTCATCAATTTCTTTGGCACGGAACTCATAGGGAAGCACGTAAGCTCCCTCACATCCGTAAAAATCTAACACGCCAATTCGCTATGTTTACGTTCCTTTGCTCAGCGAAACTTGCATCTTCTATTTTGGTACACGCGGCAATAATTGGCTTAATGCACTCGACTTTAGCCGGCGATGCACTCGTCTGGAACGATGCACTCGACTGGCATGATGTACTCAGATGGGTCGATGCACTCGGCTGGTATTATGTACTCGGTATGGACTCTATGCACTCAGTTGTAGCCGTCTCTGTGCTCAATCTGGTTTCAATTGAATCCACCATCGTCTTTTCTTTAAAGGAATCGTTCGACTCGGCTGTAGATGACTTATTCATATTTGACTCAGTTTCAACCGAATCAACCATATTAGCCGAGTGAACCCTTTCTTGCTGATTTGCTTGCAAACCTTCTTGCTTCAATATCGCAGAAGGGCCAACATAGTTGCTGGATGGAGGAAGGCACTTGATGTATTCTTGCAAATATTCCTCTCCACGGCTCTTCTTGAGTGCTTCGTAAGCTTGTCGATATTCTGCTGGTAATTCCTCAAGAGTTGGCGTAGTAAAGCCATTGACTCTATTCCCTGTGAGAGTTGGCTTGACCCCATCCATTCGGGCGACATATTTTTCTTTAGCCTCAGCCCTACTTGGATCAACTTGCCCCCCAATACTTTTAGGATCTTTCGACAATGAATTGTTGTTGCCGAAATTTTGCAATTGTATAGGGGGTGTATAACATGCTGTAGTGATAGGTGAAGACATGTGCACTACTGTTGAATATTCTCTCTTGCCAATTTGATCAATAGGCAAAACTTTGTCTTCCTTCAGAACCCTAGCTCTTATTGCATCATAATCAGGAACCAATCCCTTTTCATGTTGCTCAAGGCAAATAGCACTAATCTTCTTATTTTGGGCTAAAGTTTTTAATGCAGCCAGAGCCACCTCATCTCCTGTAATATTAGGCACGTATGCTCCTGCAGAATCTCCATTCACTCGGCCATAACCACAAAGGTGATCCGAGTCATGAATATTTTTAGTTTCATGGGCCACTGAACAATTAGTCTCATGAGGTGTAGTATATGATGTTTGAGGATTACGGCCCAAATAGCTAATGGAAGCATGGCCGATTCCCCCATCCATCGGCATGTTTGGGGATGAACCCGCATATTGCGAGTCGGCTGCCGATGGATAGAACAGTGAGACACCCTCCTGTAATTGAGGTGTCATATATTGATCACTCGAACAAATCGTGTTGTTCACCGGCATATTGAAAGATGTTGCCGATGCACGAAAGTTCAGATTCGTAGGTTGCATGTCGCGATTCTGTAAATTCCAAGTTTCTCCAACGGAATAACTAGTCGGCCTTTGCTCGTTAGGGCTAGCTGACATGACATGTCCATTGAAAGATCTAGCAACATCAACATAATGGCTATTTGCATCTACATAAGGAGATTGATGATACATGTTACCATTGTAGATTGCAGCCGCTTGATGACGCTCTTCTCGTAGCAAGAACAGGCTGGAAACTGTTCAAAGCTTCGCCCCAGGAGTCGCTAAAAGTGTGTTCGCACACGAACACGCCACGGTACCCTCGACGCCGGGGGTGATGCACCGCAGCTCACGTCGAAGGAGACCCGACCGACAGCGCGATACGCAAGACAGTCGGCGGGTGCTTTTGCAGACCCGAAACCCCGCGCACCCGGGAGGGACCCCGTCAGGGATTGCGGCGGCTATGGGCTGCCCTAGGTCGATTCGCTCCCCCCTAGAGCCTCGGGATTCGCAGCTCTCAAACACGAAGAACAGCGAAGAACGAGAGAGAAAAACGGTGGAGAGATGAAAAGTAGACAGGAAAAAGTAGTATATTGATTTGTTCGATTGTGTGTTGTTCAATCGGCCATCACCCCCAACATATATAAGAGGCGGCTGGACTTCCCGTACAAGTAAAGGATTCATCTAGGCTTTCCTTACAAGAAAAATTACATCAATTCGCGTCCTAGAGTCCTAGTTATATTCCAACTTGGATTCAGTCTGAATCTGGCCCAACTTCTGTCTTCCTCCTTGTGCAGGCCGCCGAGCCTCCATATGACCTCCGATCAAGATGTCCCAAATATCAAACTTGTGCGCCTCGACGATACGAACAACTCTCATGTTGATCACTTTTTCAAATAAGTCCATCTTGAATACGTTTCGAGGTCGTCTTTACCTTCCAGTCGGACTCGGTCTTGCGGTAGACTGAATTATCCGAGTCTTGTAGTGAATTTGCAGGCCATATACTATCTCTGATGACGATGACTCCAAAACCAAAGTTTACCGTCTTGATGATACGCACAACTTCTGTATTGAACACTTCTTCATCCGAGATCATCTTGATAAACTTTTGGGCACATGTTTAGTTTCACTCGGATTTGATCTCATCCACTCGGATATTAGAGTCTTTCACTCGGATGGTCCGACTGGACTTTTTCACTCGGATGACCATATTTTCACTCGGAAGACAATCTTTCACTCGGATGATGACCACATTTTCAGTCGGAAGACAATCTTTTACTCGATCGATAAGTTTTCACTCGACCTTTTACTCGGTCGGTAGGTTTTCACTCGACCTTTTACTTGCTCGGTAGGTTTTCACTCGACCTTTTACTCGATCGGTAGGTTTTCACTCGACCTTTTACTCGATCGGTAGGTTTTCACTCGACCTTTTACTCGATCGGTAGGTTTTCACCCGAAAGGTAAGCTTTCACTCGACCGGTGAGTTTTCACTCGGATGGTAAGCTTTTCACTCGACCAAAAACATAGCCTGATCTTGATTTGCCTTTCCAGGTTGCATACGACCTTGGATTGAGACGAATTTTATATGAAAATCGATCGCTCGACGAGACGAAACTTTTTCGTGTTGAAGGTTTTTCGATTCAATGCCGTCTTGAAGGCCAAATTGCTCATGCGACCCATCGACATGTATGCCCGTACTTTGCGCCATATTTTCATTCAGCTTCGCCTGCAGTGTATTGCCTCTAACTTTTGCATATGAACTCGGATTGAGATGATTTATATATCAAAATCAATTGCCTTAGCGAGATGAAGACAATTCCTTTAGAGTACTCCTTCATCCGAGGTCGTCTTGAAGGCGTGATTGGCCAAAAATCACTCGGAACATTGAATTATGCCAGTCGGAGTATAGTTTCGGTCCGTAAGATAAGGTCGAATGAATATAACCGAAACATCAAAGTTGTTCCACTCGGCGACGTGAATCTTTTCATGCTGAAGGCCCATTCACTCGAGACCATCTTCATTGCAATCTGTATCTTGCCAAAAACAGGTGTCAACAGGGTGGTGCTTCATCTCCTTCATGCGCGGGATGAACCGGTAGCGCCGGGTGGCCGGCTCGCAGAGCAGGAGGTCCGGGAAGCAGCGGCGCATCCACCGGCCGCTCTTCCTCCTCCTGGCAAGGAGCAGGAGGCTGCGGCTGCTGTCAACAACCTCCCACGCCCCTCTGCCGCCTGGGAGGAAGTCGAGCGAGAAGTGGCGGCCGTCGACGGCGGTCTGCTGCTGTGCGGTGGCGGGGACGAAGACGACCTCCCGGCCGCGCGGGGACGCGCGGTTGTAGTAGTTCCCTGCGAGGGGGTGTGGGTGCGGTCCCTGCGGGTAGCGGCCGGTGTCGACGGCCATTCGAAGAAGCGTGGGGCGGCCATGATCCGGCGTCACCGCTTGCAGGCGGCGGCTGCGCGGACGAGGCAGAGAGGGGACTCCATGAGACACTCGAGGATCAGCTCCAGGAGCTTGTCCGGGACGTCGTGCAGCGTCGTCGCCACCGGTGGTTTCGCGCGGGCGGCCATGGAGTGGATGGAGCCAATGGCCGGGTCGATCGGTGGTTTCCCTCTGCGCAAGGAACCCTACGAGGCACATATTTGCTTGTGAGGTTAACAGATGGAATCCGTCTCATGTACGTGTATCATATCGAGTTCGGCCTGGGTTCTTTCACGGGGACGTACGTGAATCCGTACGCAAGTCGGCCAATAGACATATCACGGGAACTAGGGCTAGACGTGGAAAACCTTATTTCATCTTTAGAGAGCCTCATCGTCTCGTCTTTCTGAGCAGGATACAAACCCTAAACGAAAAACACCTCGCGACGCGTTTGTTTCGATGATTTGGCTACGGTTTCCGATACCCACGCTTCCCGAAACCGGCAGATTACGTTTGGTTCGCGTACTATGTATTCGCTGGCAGCGTTTTCTGATAGGGCCTTCCCAGAGTCGAAAACAGCCAAGCGGAGGGTGATTAGGAAACCGGACAAAAGCGCACGAACCGAACAAAGTCAGTATTCGATAAAAGAAAATCAGAAGCGGCGCTTCTCCATACCCAAACCCATTACGTTACCTGAGGCGGAACCAAACGCGTCGTCTAAAAACGGAGCAAGATCCCACCTGCGATCCACCGTATCTTACGTAAGTTCATTTCTGTTTCCACGTGAACGCCTTTAGGTACGTCGGTCGTTCGACACTATCTAAGAGAACGATCATTCCATGGGGAAGCTTCCTGAGGGAGCGTTCCCCCTATATGAGGGGCCAAGTTAAATAAATGAATGATAAATTGAAATGAGGGATTGGCATTTGTATAAATCTATCACATCTTTGTTTGATGTGCTAGATGTAGATGTATTATGGTATTGTTGTAAGTTATTAGAATTACAAACATGATAGCACCCATTTGACATGTAAATATCGTTCTATAAGTTGCGGGTCTATCATGAGCATCATTAAACAAGAGCAACCATTATGGAAGTTTATTTTCAGACATAGAAACACATAAAATTATTTTTTAAAACAAATGGAAAAATATTTTCCATATTTCATTGATTAAGAATAAGATATTTGAGTACACAAACACCGGTCGTGGCAGAACTAGTCTCCCGGTATTCTGACTCTTAAGGATGTGCCCCTGCTTTAATCCAAAGTGTTGTTTCTTTCTTGATGTTTGAGAAGACAGCGATAGGCATCGTGCATGTCCGGAAGAACCTAGCATTGCGCTCGTTCCAATTTTCCAAGGAGGCGAGCATGAAGATTTCAGCATTGGATTTTGGAAAGTTACCATCATGGTATGAGACCGCCTCCCGCACTCTATGACGGAGTCGAACCTTTGCCAGGGAGGGGGGTCAAGGTCGTGCCAACCAAGCCAAAGTTTGATCATATTTCCAAATCCGCACTGAGAAGGGACACTTGAAAAAAAGATGAGCCATTGTCTCCGGATCACGCTTGCAAAGTTGACAAACCCCACAATTTGGCGAACCCTGTTTGGCCAACCTACCAGCTGTTCAGACCTGGTTTTGTATGATTAGACACCCAAACAATTTGCATTTTAGGGTGCGCAAGGCTTCCAAATGACTAATTTAAACATAGTCGGCAAGATTCCGGCGAATTGGGAGCCGCATGCCCACTTAGCAGAATAGCACGAGTCTGTAGTGAGTTCCCCAAGCAATGGGGTCCTCGACGCTTTCATGAAGCTCGAAGTGTTGAAGAAGTGTCCAGAGATTGAAGAACTTGTTGATGTGCTCGGTTGTCATGCCACTAGAGGTGTCAATCCGGTCCATCCAATAATTGTGTTGAAGGGCGAGTTTTATTTCTCAATTTTCTCCTTGGACCCATTATATTTTTTTTCATTCAACAGAATGGAATAATATTTGCCATTCAGCATATTGAAACAATTTATGAGTCCTTCCATTACTCAAACTCTCGTGAATAAAAACTAAGGGCTCACGTTTTCATTAACTTCAATTCCTATATATCCCCCTCTCATTATGCTAATGATCATAAAGTCATTTAATTTTACCATATGCCTTTCCAAAATCAAGTTAAAAAAGAAGAGACTTTGTTGCGATGAATGACGTGCAAGTCTAGAGGTAGTTTTTGAATAATAATACCATATCAAATCTCCATTGTATGTGGAAAACGAACAATAGAAAATGCACGTGTTCAACAAATACAAGTATGCGAGCACGGTCCTTGCCCTTGTCTTAGAGCATCTCCAACAGCCGCGCTATAGTGCAGCACAAGAAAAACCTGTTAGCGCTTGCTGCTATGGTTGGTTTTATTGCGCCCGCCTCTGCGCTGGCTTCAAAGCGGCGCTATAATGCAGCAGCAAGGCCGCCCAAAGCAGGGCGCAAAAAATACAGCCAAGGCCACACAAACCACATGTACATTTCAAAGAAGATGAGCAAAAATGATAAAACAAACAAAATAAAAATCAATAACAAATAGTTCAAAATAAATCATTACAACTCAAACAAATAGTTTATCGTTCAGTACAACAACAAATAGTTCAAAATAAATTATTACAACACAACAAATAGTTCATGAACAATACAATGTCGAGTGCAGATATCATCATGCTCTTTGCCGTCCATGCCATGCCCACCACTCTTCAATTAAATCATTCTGAAGTTCATTGTACGTTGCGGGACGCCGAATGGCATGATAGGAGGCAACAAAACGGGCTACCCTTTCAGCCCTCCGCCGCACTCGCACGGGATGTCCCAAGAGCTCATACTGTGAGTAGTCTAAATTTTGGCCACGCTCATTCTCGATGATCATGTTGTGCATGATAACAGAAGCGTGCATGATGTACCAAAGCATTTGTTGATCCCAAAATCTTGCCGGTCCTCTCACAATAGCAAATTGGGCTTGCAAAATCCCAAATGCTCTCTCCACATCTTTTCTAGCCTCCGCCTGAGCATTGTGGAAATCAAGAATTTTCTTACCTCGGACGATGGAGGCGCGCGGGCGCCGGCGGTACTAGGAGGGGATGGGCGGAAGCGCGGGCGCGCGGGGATAGGCCGGGGAAGCCTGAGACGGTCGCCGGGGTGCGCGGGCGGCGGCGGCGGCGCGGCCGGTCGGGGGTGTAAGCGCGAGAGGAAGAGCGGGCGCGAAGGCCGAGTGTGCCGCTGCTGTAGTGGGCGCCAAATCGCCGCTGGTAAGTGTTTTTACCGCTACCAACCCGCTTTTAGCTACAAGCCCGCTTTTTGCGCTTCATTGAGCGCCTTAACGCGTTAACGTCTTGCGCTAAAAGGCCTATTTTGCGGCGCGGCGCTAGTTTAGCGCGGCTGTTGGAGATGCTCTTACACAACTCCCTACTGAAACACGTATATGTAATAGGTTGCCATGGCAGCTCAAACTCGGTTTGCCCAAATGATCTTATGTCTTGTGGTTGCATTTCAAAATGTGCAAGTTCAACAAATACAAGCATGCGAGCATGGGCCTTGCCCTTGCCTTACACAACTCCCTACGCAAGCGCGCAAAGTAGGCGGCCATGGCAGCTCGCACGGAAAGTCCAGCATGCCCAAATGATCGACTGTCTTGTGGTTGCATTCCGCCACCTCCATCGTGTCGAGGTCGATGGAGAATAGCCATGTTCCATTTGCCAGAGCGAGAACGATGAACTTCGGGCTTGTCATAACAACCCTCAAAGAGCCGTCAAAGTGCTCGACTTTATACCCTGCCAGGCCACGCGTTGCCTCCATCAACTCGACTCTTTTGTGGAGCTCCCATCCATTACCCAAGTATGCGACCGTGGGTATTACAAAGATCTGGAGAGTGCTCCCCTGCAAGCAAACAAACCGAACGTTCTCGTAGGCACTGTCGTCGGTGACTCGCAAGACCGTCCCGTTGAAGTTCTCCGGCAACCATGGGCCGCCGTAAGACACCAGGCATTCGTTGTGGCCTTTGATGCTCCAGAACAAAGAGCCTTCAGCGTGCCCGAGAAAATGCAGGGAGTCGGCGCCATGGAGGTGGGTGTTGTAGTTGTAGCCAAGGCAGCGGCTCCGCTCGGCGTACCAGCTGTGCGCCTCGGGTCTCCCTTTCCTGACCTCCGTCTTCCTGGCGAAGATGCATGCCCTGGCGCTGCCAACGTCGTCGCACACCCCGTCGTGTCCTTGGTAGACCACGCAGACCACCTTGAATGTTTGCATGGTGTCGAGAAGGCGCCTGTCACCCGCGGGCTTGAACTCGGTGCACCTCTCGGTGCCGACGAGGTACGAGCCGAGGCAGCGGTGGTGTTTCATCTCCTCCATGCGCGGGATCAGCTGGTAGCGCCGCGTGGCCGGCTCGCAGACGAGGAGGCTTGGGAAGCAGCGGCGCGTCCACGCGCCCTGCCTCTTCTTGGCGAGGAGGACGAGGCTGCGGCTGGTGTCCACGAGCTCCCATTTTCTGCATCCGCCGGGGAGGAAGTCGAGGGAGAAGTGGCTGCTCTTGATACCGCACCGCGCCGCCGGCGGGGTGGGGACGAACACGAACTCACAGCCGCCGAGGGAGGACGAACGAGTGCGGTAGTTTCCTGCGACCGGGCGCGGGTGTGGGGCCTGCCTGTAGCCGACCCTGTCGACCTCGCTGAGGAAGAAGCGTGGGCGGCCCATGATCCGGCGCCACCGCTTGCAGGTGGCCGCCGCGCGGACGAGGCAGAGAGGCGACGCCATGAGGCGCGCGAGGATCGGCTCCAGGAGCCTGTCAGGGACGTCCTGCAGCGTCGTCGGCGCTCGTGAATTCGCGTCGGCGGCCATGGCCCATGGAGATGGCCGGCCGGATCAGCTGTCTCCCTCTGCGCCGCACATCGGGGGTAGAGAGATTTATTTCTCACCGTAGCAAATCGAATCCGCTGTTAGAGGCAGATCGCACGGTGCTCTTTTTTTTTTTAATTATTATCACACGGTGCTGTGGTGTACACAGGCCATCGGGCCGAGGTGATCACGTGCCATTCGTCGTCGTGGGCCACGCGCGAGCCCGCCTAAACAAGAAGGTGAAAAAAGAACGATCTGTGTGTGTGCACGACTAATTTCATGCAGTCTGATCCTCTTCGGACGGGGCCGTCACATGTGGAGCTCAAAATAAATGAACGACTTAATTGAAATGTATCACCAAGAGGAGATAATGTGGCGCCAGAGGGCGAGGATAGATTGGTTGACGGTAGGTGACAAGAACACCAAATTTTTTCATCTTCGAGCGAGTCTGAGAAGGAAAAAAAATATGATAAAAGCCTTGCATAATTCCTTGGGAGCAATTGTAGTAGATCCAGATGAGCTCAAAACCATGGTTAATAATTTTTTACCAAACATTATATACCTCCGAGGAGGTCCAGGGGATGGATGCAGTGTTAACTCACGTGCCAAGGAGGGTGTCTGATGAGATGAATACTATGTTGAATGCGGTATACACTAAAGAAGAGGTGAAAACAGCACTGTTCCAAATGTTCCCAACGAAGGCACCGGGACCGGACGGTTTCCCGGCACATTTTTATCAACGCCATTGGGATATTTGTGGAGATGATGTAACAAGGGTGGCGTTGAAAATAGTCCATGGAGAGGAGAGCCCCGAAGGTATTAATGAAACAATTCTTGTTCTAATACCGAAGGTAATAAACCCTACCCTCCTATCCCAGTTTAGGCCGATAAGCTTATGCAACGTGATGTACAAAATTGCCTCTAAAGTGGTGGCCAACAGATTGAAGCTAGTGTTACCTGTCGTGGAATAGTCACGTCAGATGTCCTCGTGAAAGGACTTAGTTGTGGAGCCATCGCAACACTAGTAGAAAACCACCCATTAGTCCCGGTTCGTAAGGGCCTTTAGTCCCGGTTCAGGAACCGGGACTAATGGGTCGTTACTAATACTCAACCCATTAGTCCCGGTTCAAACACGAACCGGGACCAATGTGCTCCACGTGGCCCTCAGGCGCCGAGCCTGGTCGGGGCCTTTGGTCCCGGTTGGTGGCTCCAACCGGACCAAAAGGCATCCACGCGTCTGCATTCCAAAGGGCTGGGGTTTTGTTTTTTGGAAAGGAGGGGGTTGGGGGTTTTGGGGGTTAATTTAGGTGTTTCAGTATATTGTGTTAGCTAGCTAATTAATAGAGAGAAGTGTCCTCTCTTATGTCCGTGCTTGGTCGACGCTTCGTAGTATATATACATAAGTGATCGAGAGAACCATTCAAGATGAAGTTCGTCATGCATACCGAGAGAGTGATCGATCGACCTCTCCTTCTCCGAGAGATTGGTCGAACAACAAATTTTTACTGGCTACATACATGTACAATCTATATAAGATCTCTTAATTACAAACCCCTAGCATTTGAAATCAACTTCCACATGGTATTCTCGGCTTTCTTGATGACGTGTTCAAAAAGAATCCCGCCAATTCCTCTTGAATTTCTTTCATGCGATCTGGTTCTAGGAGTTCATCCGCATCTGCCACGCCTAATTAATTTGAAGAAGGGGTTAATTAATACATATATATGAATGAAACTCAACAGAAATGATGGTGTAATAAAATGAAATTGTGAATATTATTGCTTACGCACTTCATATTGTCTTCTAGAGTAGCCCCTCTTGTTTTTCAAAGTCGCGTTGTGGATGAACTCGCACACGTAGTATCCACAGAAATCATTCCCTTCCTTCTGCCACAAGCACTTTATGAGAAATAGAGGTCAATCAAACTGATAATGAAGTATTATAAATGGCATTGATGAAAGTATAGCTATAGAATCAACGGGAGATGCGCGCAACTAGCTAGCCAGTAGTACTTACTTTCGGGTATACATATCGCAGCTCCTTCGGCAGTCCTGGAGCTTGTGCGGTGAACTGTTTCCAAACCCTGCAAGACAAATGAAATAATTATTATTACTTGAGATATCAGGAAATGAACAAAAAGTTGCCGATATGGTGCGATAATGATCGATTGAACTTACTTGCTGAGCATTTCAGTCATGTCCGCATAGGTGCTGGGATCTTTCCGTCTAGAGTCTAAGACGGTTACTAGTCCACGCTCAAGCTTAATCTCCAGAAGAATATAGTGGTACCTGCACACGCATGCATAACTCATCAATTACATTAACCTCGCTCGAGTAATAAGGGAAACCGAATATGCACACGACAAAGAACACTCACGGTCCGTTGTAAGGAAAGAGTATGGTATCTTTGTTTTGATTTTTGATTAACGATTGTAGCAAGTTGTCCTCGGCCTCTTCGACGTTCTTTTCAACGAGAAATACATCTATGATATTTGTGTTAATGAACCCAATATCATAGATTTCATTTTTTTGCACTCGACGATCTTCAATCTGCATAATATATTGAGGATAATTAATTATAAATACATGCAATGAAAGAGCCGAGCTATATATAGAGACTAATGACAGAAATAGTACTTACAGCAGTAGCAAAAGACCATTAATTTATCGAGGGCCTTTTGATTGAAGAACTCAAGAACTCCTCAAATGGAACACACAACAGATCATTTGAAACGAGGTCGTGCTCCTCTTTAATGTTCAGATACAAACTGTTCGTCCCCTCAGACTCTCTGCAGGTTTTCATGTACCAACTATGGAATCTTCGCATCATTGTTGTCAGAGATTTTTCATCTTTGACGAGAGGCTTCCCGTACTCAGTATCTGAATCGTCCACCGCATGAAATCAGAAGTGCATCGTCGGAAGGTAATCTTCAAGATTGCCATAACCGGCCACCGTCCCCGGAGGATTAGACACATTGAGCGGGGGGCACGATTGCTGTGCTTGTTCGCCGAGCTGGGCATTTTTTTCCCCTTTGCTCGTTGTTCTTTGGACCTTTTATCACTGTCAGTAGTTCCCGATCGCTTGGCTTGGAGATATGTCTGCTCAAGATGCGCTCATAGTTGGTTCTCGGCGGAGACTTTGGTGGTTTCCTCAGGGCATCGGAGTGCGCTTTGTTTTCACCGGATCTACCTTCTCCTCCGGAGGTGGACGATCTTTGCTTTCACCCCTTCAAAGAACTCCTTCACTTGGGCCTGCACGATCGTATTGTTTTCCTCCTTGGTCCTCTCAGACGGTAACCGCTCTGTGCTTTAGAGGTGGACCGATCTGTATGCCTCTCTCTTCTTGTGCTGCTAGACGCCGGAGCAGACGGAGGCGGCTGCGCGTCTGTCTTCTTCGTGCTTGCTTACGAGGCGGAGGAGAAGGACTACGACGCGCCGGAGCAGCCGGGGCGGCGGCGGGTCTCTTCCGCCATTGCTGGCGAGGCGGAGAGGGAGGAGGCGGAGTGCCGCCATGCGCTGGAGAAGGAGGCGGAGTGCCGCCACGCGTGCCCTGATCATCACTCGCCGGAGGAGGAGGCGATGGAGGAGGCGGAGTGCCGCCACGCGTGCCCTGATCGTCACTCACGGAGGAGGAGGCGGTGGAGGAGGCGGAGTGCCTGACTCACCGGAGGAGGAGGAGGAGGCGGAGGCGCCCAGCCGAGAAGGTTGATGAGCTCCTTCCACCATAGGCATGGAGTCTTGAGCGTAACCCAGCCTAGTCTCCCCTTCACCGGTAGGGTGCTCAAGCCGAGGTCCTCAAATCCCTCCGTTATTTCATCCACCATGACCTTAGCAAATCCTTCCTAATCGGCCGGCGGTGATAAGTTGTGCGGGTCCACTAGGATAAACTTGGCCAACAGCCGCCTTGACCTTGAAATTCATCCATCGCGCCATAATGTGGCAATTTTGAGACTCCGTGATACCATCCACGGATTGCTTTGGCGAGAGCCGTCAAGACATGCTCCGGCTGAAGCAGCTCGGTGGAAGCCACGCTGCTTTTCGCCGAGATGGCGGGGTAGCCGGGGAAGCTTCGACATGTCGCTTGTTGCGATCTGCTGCTTCGTTCCTCTTCTCGATCCTCTAGCCCCATTACCCTTCCAAGCAGCGCTGCATTTGGTCTGCTCGATTTCTTCCTCCTCTCGTGGGTTTTTAACCCCTGCGCTCGAAAACCAACCTTCCACGGAAGGGAGCTGGCGTGCCTCGTGTCCGTCCAGGGTGCTCGGGATTCCCAAGGGCCATTGTGAGCTCGTCCTTCTCCCTGTTTGGAAGGAACGTCCCTCGCTGCGCTGCATCGATATAGTGTCGAAGGTTCTTGACTGGTGTTTGCAGTTGCTCGTCCGTCCACTGACACTGCCCTGTTACAGGGTCCAAGGTTCCGCCAGCCCCGAAGAACCAAGTCCGGCAACGGTCTGGCCAGCGCATTGTCTCTGGTTCGATCCCTTTTTCAAGCAGATCATGCTCAGCCTTGGACCACTTAGGCCGGGCTTTGAGGTAGCCACCTGACCCCGTGCGATGGTGAAGCTTCTTCTTCGCAACATTTTTCTTGTTTGTCTCCGACATCTTCTTACTCTTTTCCGATGTCTTGTGGGCCACAAATGCGGGCCAGTGATCTTTGATCTTCTCATATTTGCCGATGAATTCTGGTGTCTTTTTTTTTGACAAACTGGTTCAGCTCTTTCCTCCACCTCCTCATTAGGCTTGCCATCTTCTTAAGAGCACAAGACTTGATTAATTGCTCTTTAACTGGCTTCTCCGGATCCTCCTCTGGCGGTAGGGTGAAATTTGCCTTCAGCTCAGTCCAAAGATCTTCTTTCTGCATATCATTGACATAAGACACCTCGCGTCTTCATCCTTAGCAGGCTTATACCATTGCTGGATGCTGATCGGGATCCTGTCCCTAACAAGAACCCCGCACTGAGCAGAAAATGCCTTCCTTGTCCGGATGGGTTCAATCGGTTCGCCATCGGGCGCGATTTCTATGATCTCAAACTTTTCATCCGAGCTCAACTTTTTCTTCGGGCCTCGTCTCCTTTCTCGTTGTGCTCGATCCGAGGGCTAGAAATTATAAGGAAGAAAGACGACAGTAATTAATATGTGTACATATACCAAAACAATGGATGCATCAATTAACTTGTCAGCACGGGCTTAACTAATATATATATATATACCTGGCCGGACTCGGTTCGGTGACCGAAGCAGTAAGCACGGTCTCCTTCGTCTTGTACCTCCATTGTGTCACCCACTAGTAGAAAAGGGGGCAACGGTCCAGGCCGGTCCAGCCCATTAGTCCCGGTTCAATCCAGAACCGGGACCAATGGGGGCATCGGACCCGGTTGAAGAGCCCCGGGGGCCGGCCGGGCCATGTGGGCCATTGGTCCCGGTTCGTCTGGACCTTTTGGTCCCGGTTGGTCGGCTGAACCGGGACCAATGGGCCTCGCTCTGGCCCACCACCATTGGTCCCGTTAGTGGCTCGAACGGGACCAAAGGCTAACCTTTAGTCCCGTTCATGCCACCAACCGACCAATGGTAGCGCTTATATATACCCCAAGGCGCAGAGCAGAGCACACTTGCCTGTTTTTACCGCCGAGTGGGAGAGGGCTTGGTGGTGCTCTAGCTCACCTCATATGCACACAAGGTGTTCGATGGAATGCCCGAGCCACACTACTTAAGGTTTCTCCTCTCCAAGCTCGACCGCCAAGCTCCATTTTCCTCCATATTTGTCTAGGTTTAGCGGTCCATCACGCCCGTCCCGCCTTCAACGTCGCCGATCACCCGCACCGATCTCATCGGCGGCACCACCGTGGTGAGCCTCTTGTTCTTATCTTCTTTCCAAAGGAAAAATATTCTTATTTGTATGTTTAGATAGATATATACTTGTATAATTTTCTTACTTTTATTATTGCATCTTATATAGTGCGATGGTTTTGGTATCCGCCCCGCCGGCCCTCGTCCCGCCTATGATTCGATGTGGTATATATTATCTTTTCATAACTATTGGTTCATTTATTATTTATGACAATTATGCCGACCAACGTGACATAGATTTTATTCATCTAGGAGGTTGATGAACCGAAATTCCAACCGACCCTATTGTCGAGAGGTTAAATTTAGTTGAAGAAGAAAACAATTTGTTGAAGGAAAAATTAGAAAAATTGAGGAGGAGAAGATGATATTGGAGTTGCATGTTGCGGATGTCGCCGATGATCACAAGATCAAGATGGATGCAATGCGCTTGAAGATTAGAAAGATTAGAAAATATGCCATTCATACCGAGGCTTGGTATCATTATGCCGTTGGATCAGTTGTTACATTGGTTGCGATTATGATCGCATTTGTTTCGCATTGAAATGTTTTACATAGTTTCAGCAGTATGGTTTAATTAATTTAGATGCTCTGCAGAGCTTTATGTTGTTAGATGAGAACTATGTATGTACTTTGGTTTTAATGTGATGATGAACTTCTATTAATTTGGTCACTTAATTAATTATCTATTCATGATCTCTCTAATGATTTTTGACACACTTAATTATATATAATGCACAGATGAACCGCAATGGATATACGGTTCAAGACACACCTCCGAGTACATTAAGGGCGTGCATAATTTTCTCGAAGTGGCCGAGGCAAACAAGGAGAATGGTTTTATGTGTTGTCCATGCCCTATATGTGGGAATCTGAAGTCTTACTCGACCGAAAATCCTGCACACCCACCGCTTTACACGGGTTTCATGCCACACTATAATGTTTGGACGAGGCACGGAGAAATAGGGGTTATGATGGAAGACGGCGAAGAAGAAGAGTACGATGACAACTATGTGCCCCCTGAATACGGTGATGCTCCAGAAGATCAAGAGGAACCAGACGATGTGCACGATGATGCTGCATCGGGAGAAGCTGCTGAAAATCAAGAGGAACCAGATGATGTGCCCGATGATGATGATCTCCGCCGGGTCATTGTCGATGCAAGGACGCAATGCGAAAGTCAAAAAGAGAAGCTGAAGTTCGATCGCATGCTAGAGGACCACAAAAAAGGGTTGTACCCCAATTGCAAAGATGGCAACACAAAGCTAGGTACCGTCTTTGGAATTGCTGCAGTGGAAGGCGAGAATGTCTTGTGCTCGATAAAGGATTTGAGAAGCTACTTAAAATATTGAAGAAGAAGCTTCCAAAGGATAACGAATTGCCCGACAAGACATACGCAGCAAAGAAGGTCGATGCCCTCTAGGATTGAGGTGCGAAAGATACATGCATGCCCTAATGATCTGCATCCTCTACATGGTGCGCATAAGGATCTGAACGCATGCCCGGTATCACGGTGCATTACGGTATAAGATCGACGAGATGACCTTGGTGATGTTGACGGCGAGCCCCGGAAGAGGGTTCTGCGAAGGTGATGTGGTATGCTCCTATAACACCACGGTTGAAACGTCTGTTCGAAACGGAGAGGATGCCAAGTTGATGCGATGGCACAGTGAGGACCGTAAGAAAGACGGAAGTTGAGAGCACCCGCCGACGGGTCGCAGATGGAGAAAAATCGAGAGAAAGTATCGGGATGAGTTTGCAAGTGAGCCAAGGAACGTATGGTTTGCTTTAAGCGCGGATGGCATTAATCCTTTCGGGAGCAGAGCGCAATCACAGCACTGGCCCGTGACTCTATGTATGTATAACCTTCCTCCTTGGATGTGCATGAAGCGGAAGTTCATTATGATGCCGTTCTCATCCAAGGCCCTAAGCAACCCGCAATGACATTGATGTGTACCTAAGGCCATTAGTTGAAGAACTTTTACAGCTGTGGAATGGAAACGGTGTACGTCGTGGGATGAGCACAAACAGGAGGAATTTAACCTAAAGGCGTTGCTGTTCGTGACCATCAACGATTGGCCCGCTCTCAAGAACCTTCGGAGACGGACAAACAAGGGATACCACGCATGCACGCATGCTTTACTTGACACCGATAGTATATACCGCAAGCTGCGGGAAGAATGTGTACAGGCCATCGTCGATTTCTTCCGACCAACCATCAATGTCGAAAGAAAGGCAAGCATTTCAAAGCGAGGCAGATCACGGAAGAAGCCCGCCATGCGTGCGGTGATCACGTGCTTGCTATGGTCAATGATTTACACGTAATCTTTGGAAAGGGTCCCGCGGACTAGCTGTTCCGAGTGACGCCGAGGACACGCACCCATGTGGAAGAAGAAATCTATATTTTGGGACCTACCCTCTTTGGAAAGACCTAGAGGTCCGCTCTTGATCGACGTGATGCACGTGACGAAGAACCTTTGCGTGAACCTGCTAGGCTTCTTGGGCGTGTATGGGAAGACAAAAGATACGCTTGAGGCACGAGAGGACCTGCAACGTTTGCACGAAAAAGACGGCATGCCTCCAAAGCAAGATGAAGGTCCCGCCAGCTATGCTCTTACCAAAGAAGAGAAGGAAATCTTCTTTGAATGCCAGCTTAGTATGAAGGTCCCGACTGGCTTCTCGTCGAATATAAAAGGAATAATAAATATGGCAGAGAAAAAGTTTGAACCTAAAGTCTCATGACGCCACGTGATTATGACGCAATCGCTTCCGGTTGCATTGAGGGGCTTCTACCGAAAACGTCCGATTAGCCATTGTGAAGCTATGGGCATTCCTCAATGCAATATCTCGAAAGGTGATCGATCCGAAACCATACCAAGGCTAAGGAGTGATGTGGTGCAATGTCTTGTCGGTTTGAGCTGGTGTTCCCACCATCCTTCTTCAATATCATGACGCACGTTCTTGTTCATCTAGTTGACGAGATTGTCATTCGGGCCCGTATTTCTACACAATATGTACCCCTTTGAGAGGTTCATGGGAGTCCTAAAGAAATATGTCCGTAACGCGCTAGGCCGAAGGAAGCATCTCCATGGGCCATCAAACAGAGGATGTCATCGGGTTTTGTGTTGACTTCATTCCTGGCCTTAAGAAGATAGGTCTCCCTAAATCGCGGTATGAGGGGAGACCGACCGAAAAGGCACGATTGGAAAGGACTCAATAATATGCAGGACGAATATTCTTGGTCTCAAGCCCACTACACGCTCTCTGAGAACTCTACCTTGGTGACCCGTATGTCGATGAACACAAGAACGGTCTGCGCTTCAAACACCCGGAGCGGTCGACGATCGGATTACATGTGAACACATCAGACTTTCAGCAGCTTGGTTGGAAGCACGACGAGGTGACAACACTGTTTGTGAGGAGCTGTACTTGTTATCCAGGGACCATCTTTGACCGTATTGATTTGGAAAGGATCTGAGATAAATGGGAATACATTTTACACGATTGACCAAGATCAAAAGAGCACCAACCAAAACAGCGGTGTCCGCTTTGATGCAACAACCGAGAAGGAAAGGACACATATTATGGTTACATAGTGGACATATGGGAACTTGACTACGGACATGATTTTAAGGTCCCTTTGTTTAAGTGCAAATGGGTCAATCTGTCAGAGGCGGGTGCAGTGTAGACCCACAAGATGCGGAATGACAACAAGGGATCTGAAAAATCTTGGGTACAGCTGACGAACCGTTCGTCCTAGCCAATGATGTGGCACAGGTTATCTATGTGAAGGACATGTCCAAGAGACCGAGAAAGAGAAAAGATAAGGAAGCAAATACATCATACGATGAGCCAAAGCGCCACATAGTTCTTTTCAGAAAAAGGGACATCGTGGGAGTGGAGGACAAGATGACATGTCTCAAGATTATGAAAAGTTTCATGAAATTCCTCCTTTAAAGTCAAGGCTGACCCCAGCATCCTGATAAACGATGAAGATTATCCATGGTTACGGCGGAATAAGCAAATGACGCAAGCGAAGAAAAAGTGAAGACTTTCTCCCGCAACTATTGTTCGTTTATGATACCATTGTAACTGATGAGTATGATACCATTGTTCGTTTTGTACAAGCACATGCTATGTGTGGGTCAATTTATGATACCATGCCAACTTTCAAATTTTTCAGAGTTCATTTGAAATGTCTTATGGTTCGGCCCTCGTAATAATTAAAAATAGCAACAATAAGTATTTTGTTGTAAGTAGAAACAAAATAAAATAAATAAAGCAAGAAAGAAAACAAAAAATGTGTTTTCAAATTTGAAAAGTAATGGCACTAACAGAAAGTTTATAATTTTCCTAAAACTAAAAGCAAAAAGAATTAAAAATAAAGCAAAAAACAAAAGAAAATAAATAATGCAGAAAACAAAACAAAAAACAACAATAAGCATTTTTTGTAAGTAGAAACAAAATAAAATAAATAAAGCAAGAAAGAAAACAAAAAAAAGTGTTTTCAAATTTGAAAATTAGTAATGGCACTAACAGAAAGTTTATAATTTTCCTAAAACTAGAAGCAAAAAGATTTAAAAATAGAGCAAAAACAAAAGAAAATAAATAATGCAGAAAACAAAACAAAAAATAACAATAAGTATTTTGTTGTAAGTAGAAACAAAACAAATTAAATAAAGCAAGAAAGAAAACAAAAAAAGTGTTTTCAAATTTGAAAATTAGTAATGGCACTAACAGAAAGTTTATAATTTTCCTAAAACTAGAAGAAAAAGATTTAAAAATAGAGCAAAAAACAAAAGAAAATAAATAATGCAGAAAACAAAACAAAAAACAACAATAAGTATTTTGTTGTAAGTAGAAACAAAATAAATTAAATAAAGCAAGAAAAAAAT
Organism: Aegilops speltoides; assembly: GCA_021437245.1. Lineage (NCBI taxonomy): Eukaryota > Viridiplantae > Streptophyta > Magnoliopsida > Poales > Poaceae > Aegilops > Aegilops speltoides. Next base: position 21,313 of record JAHHZJ010000580.1, on the reverse strand, counting down.
GCCACCCATCTTTGGGCCACGGCTGAATAAACTTGTATCCCTAATTTGGGCCAGATTCAGGCCCGCAAGGCCCGAAGGCCCAACAGCAAAGAAGGAGCAAGTAGGCCCATAAGCCTCACAAAGACGAAGGAGTTCAAGAGGGAGGCGGTGGGGCTTATAAACCATGCGCTCCCTCTCAACTAGCGAGTGGGACTAAACTTTGGCCCGGCGCGGCAATGAGGCCTTTGGTCCCGGTTGGTGGCACCAACCGGGACTAAAGAGTGAGCTTTAGTCGGTTAGAGCCACCAACCGGGACCAAAGGTCGCAGCTTCCGCCCTTTGGGCTGCCAAATTGAGGCCTTTGGTCCCGTTGGTGGCTCCAACCGGGACTAAAGATATTGCCCGGTTGGTGCCACCAACCGACCAATGCTCATTGTATATAAGTGGCACTTTGCAGTTTTGCAGTTCATCGCCACATTGCCCCCGACGACGCCGAACGACGACGCCGCCAGCGCCTGACGCCGCCGCGCCGCTCCCCGCCGTCGCTGCCGCCGTCTGCCGCTCGCCGCTTGCCGTCGTCGCCGTCCTCCCGAAGCCAGCCGCTTCGCCGTCGTCGCCGCCAGCTCCGCCCAGCCGCCGCCGCCGCCCCCAACTGCCCGTCGCCTTCGCCGCTGCCGCCGCCGCGCCCAGCGCTCCGCCACGCTGTGAGCCAGCCAGCACCTGCCTCTCTTTTTTTCTTTCATTTTTATTAGTTTTATTTTTTTGTTCAATGTATATATATATATATGTGTATGTATATATGTGGCTATATATATATGCGGCTCTATTTTTTTTCATTTTTATTAGTTTAGTTTTTTTTTTTCTGTTCATATGAACAATGCATATATGTGTATGTGTATGTATATGTTCATATATGTTCATATATGTATATGTTTCATTTTTATTAGTTTTTTTCTGTTCATATATGTGTATGTATATATGCGCTCTGTTCATATGTGGCTATATATATATGCAAAAGATAGATTTTAGAAAAGTTCGGTTTTTTTTCTGTTCATAGATTTTTTGTTGATATTAATTATTGTAGAATATGCAAATGTTGGTTTATTCATATGAACAATGCATTAGGCAAAACCTTTGTTTTTTTTTGGAATTTTCTATTTGAACATTTTTTTTAAAACAAGCAATACTAAAAGAATGAGAGGGAACAGGAAAATAAGAAGAGGAAGAAAGGAGAAAAAGAGGAGAGGAAGAAGAGGAGAAATAAATAAGAAAAGGAAAAAAGAAGAAAAAGAAGAGGAGAAGAAGAAAGGAATAGAGGAGAAAGGAGAAATTCTATTTTTTCTTCTTCTCCTCTATTCCTTTCTTCTTCTCCTCTTTTTTTTTCTTTTACTTCTTCTTCTTCTAGATACAACTGCAGCACCCGCCTCGGCCCTCTCGCTCGACCAAAACTCTCGAGGACACCCAAACCCTAGAGAGAAAACGATGTTGCAGGTCTCCTACGTACCCCCTCCCGCCGCGCTCCTACCCGACAAATTAACTCTCTCGATCGAGGCCACCCAAATTTATCAAGTTAAAGAGCGTTATCGCCGAGGCCACCCCAAACCCTTGAAGCTTTGTGTCGAGCGACCCCAAACCCTAGAGAAGCAGCGCCGAGGCCACTAACATGATTCCTTATTGTGATTAGCTAGCTAGTTCTACGTTTGCCAAGATGTACCATGTTTGAATAATAATTGACATGTTGTCAATATTTGCGAAACTATGGAGCACTCCCGAGACGAAGAAATGAAGCGATGTTGGGGAAATAATCGCAAATGGAAGTGATGATGTTGCGTCATTTCTCATCGACACCGTTGGTCGATGGATGAAGAAGAGGGCTATGATTATGATGGCTTCACCCATTAATGCCGGTACAAGAGGAGGACTATGTTCATGATGGCTCCGGTGACACAATGGAGGTACAAGACGAAGGAGACCGTGTTGAGCCGAGTCACCGAACCGAGTCCGCCAGGTATATATATATTAGTTAAGCCCGTCTTGACAAGTTAATTGATGCATCCATTGTTTTGGTATATTGTACACATATTAAGTATCTGTCGTCTTTCTTCCTTATAATTTCTAGCCCTCCGGATCGAGCACAACTTCGTAAGGAGACGAGGCCCAAGAAAAGTTGAGCTCGGATGAAAAGTTTGAGATCATAGAAATCGCGCCCGACAATGAACCGATTGAACCCATCCGGACAAAGAAGGCGTTTTACGCTTTCGGTCGGGGGTTCTTGTTAGGGACAGGATCCCGATCGGCATCCAAAGAATGGTATAAGCCTGCTAAGGATGAAGACGCTGAGGTGTGTTATGTCAATGATATGCGAAAGAAGATCTTTGGAATGAGTGAAGGCAAATTTCACCCTACCGCCAGAGGAGGATCCGGAGAAGCCGCTTAAAGAGCAATTAATCAAGTCTTGTGCTCTTAAGAAGATGGGTGGCCTAATGAGGAGGTGGAGGAAAGAGCTGAACCAGTTTGTCGAGAAAAAGAGACACCAGAATTCATCGGCAAATATGAGAAGATCAAAGATCATCGCCCGCATTTGTGGCCCACAAGACATCGGAAAAGAGTAAGAAGATGTCGGAGACAAACAAGAAAAATGCTGCGAAGAAGACGCTTCACCATCGCACGGGTCGTGGCTACCTCAAAGCCCGCCTAAGTGGTCCAAGGCTGAGCATGAACTGCTTGAAAAGGGATCGAACCAGAGACGATCGCTTGGCGGACCATTGCGGACTTGGTTCTTCGGGCTGGCGGAACCTTGGACCTATGTGATAGGCGTGTCGATGGGACGGACGAGCAACTGCAAACACCACCAAGAAACTTCGACAATATATCAATGCTGCGCAGCGAGGGCGTTCCTTCCAAACAGGGAGAAGGACGAGCTCACAATGGCCCTTGGGAATCCCGAGCACCACGGACGGACACGAGGCACGCCAGGCTCGCTTCCGTGGAAGGTTGGTTTTCGGATGCGGGGGGTTACAAAACCCACGAGAGGAGGAAGAAAGTGGAGCATGACCAAATGCAGCGCTGCTTGGAAGGGTAATGGGGCTAGAGGATCGAGAAGAGGAACGAGAAGCGGCAGATCGCAACAAACGACATGCGAAGCTTCCCGGTTACCCCGCCATCTCAAAGACACAGAAGCACGCGTTGCTTCCACCGAGCTGCTTCAGCGGAGCATGTCTTGACGGCTCCTGCTGCCAGCTATCCGTGGATGGTATCACGAGTCTCAAAATTGCCACATTATGGCGCGATGCATGAATTTGAAGGTCAAGGCGGTTGTTGGCCAAGTTTATCCTAGTGGACCCGGCACAACTTATCACTGCCACCGATTCGGAAGGATTTGCTAAGGTGATGGTTGATGAAATAACGGAGGATTTGAGGACCTCGGCTTGAGCACCCTACCGGTGAAGGGGAGACTAGGCTGGGTTACGCTCAAGACTCCATGCCTATGGCGGAAGGAGCTCATCGACCTTCTCGGCTGGGCGCCTCCGCCTCCTCCTCCTCATCCGCGAGTCGGGGCACTCCGCCTCCTCCGCCGCCTCCTCCTTGGCGAGTGACGATCGAGGGCACGCGTGGCGGCACTCCGCCTCCTCCACCGCCTCCTTCTCCGGCGAGTGAAGATCAGGGCACGCGTGGCGGCACTCCGCCCCCTTCTCCGGCGCGTGGAGGCACTCCGCCTCCTCCTTCTCCGCCTCGCCAGCAAGTGCGGAAGAGACCCGCCGCCGCCCGGCTGCTCCGACAGCAGTAGTCCTTCTCCTCCGCCTCGTAAGCAAGCACGAAGAAGACAGACGCCGCAGCCGCTCCGCTGCTCCGGCGCCTAGCAGCACAAGAAGAGAGAGGCAATACAGACACGGTCCACCTCTAAAGCCTGTAGAGAAGTTACCGTCTGAGAGGAGCAAGGAGGAAAACGATACGATCGTGCAGACCCAAGTGAAGGAGTTCTTTGAAGGGTTAAAGCAAAGATACATCCACCTCCGGAGGAGAAGGTAGATCCGGTGAAAGCAAAGCGCACTCTCGATGCCCCGAGGAAACCACCAAAGTCTCCGCCGAGAACCAACTATGAGCGCATTCTTGAACAGACATATCTCCAAGCCAAGCGGTCGGAACTACTGTCGAGATAAAAGGTCAAAAGAACAACGGGCAAGGGGAAAAATTGCCCAGCTCGGCAAACAAGCACAACAATCGTGCCCCCGCTGAATGTGTCTAATCCTCCGGGGCGGTGGCGGTTATGGCAATCTTGGAGATTACACGCCGACGATGCACTTCCGATTTCATGGAGGTGGAATTATTCAGATCTGATCTGGGAAGCCTCTCGTCAAAGATGAAAAGTCTCGACAACAATGATGCGAAGATTCCACAGTTGGTACATGAAAACCTGCAGAGAGTCCGAGGGACGAACACTTTGTATCTGGAAATTAAAGAGGAGCATGACCTCGTTTCAAATGATCTGTTGTCTATTCCATTTGAGGAGTTCTTGAGTTCTTCAATCAAAAGGCCCTCGATAAATTAATGGTCTTTTGCTACTGCTCGTAAGTACTATTTCGTCATTAGTCCGTATATATAGCTCGGCTCTTTCATTGCATGTATTTATAATTAATTATCCTCAATATATTATGCAGATTGAAGATCGTCGAGTGCAAAATAAAAATGAAATCTATGATATTGGGTTCATTAACACAAATATCATAGATGTTTTCTAGTTGAAAAGCGCCGCCAAGAGGCCGAGGACAACTTGCTACAATCATTGATCAAAAATCAAAACAAAGATACCATACTCTTTCCTTACCACGGCCCGTGAGTGTTCTTGTGTGTGCATATTCGGTTTTCCTTATTACTCGGCGAGGTTAATGTAATTGATGAGTTATGCATGCGTGCAGGTTCCACTATATTCTTACGGAGATTAAGCTTGGCGTGGACTAGTAACCGTCCTAGACTCTGAGACGGAAAGATCCCAGCACCTATGCGGACATGACTGAAATGCTCAGCAAGTAAGTTCAATCGATCATTATCGCACCATATCGGCAACTTTTGTTCATTTCCTGATATCTCAAGTAATAACAAATATTTTCTTTGTCTTGCGGGTTTGAAACAGTTCACCGCACAAGCTCCGGACTGCCGAAGGAGGTGCGATATACATACCAAAGTAAGTACTCTTGGCGCGCGTCTCCGTTGATTCTATAGCTATACTTTCATCAATGCCATTTATATAATGCTTCATTATCAGTTTGATTGACCTCTATTTCTCGTAAAGTGCTTGTGGCAGGAGGAAGGAATGATTTACATGGATACTACGTATGCGAGTTCATCCACAACGCGACTTTGAAAAACAAGCGGGGCTACTCTAGAAGACAATATGAAGTGCGTAAGCAATAATATTCACAATTTCATTTTATTACACCATCATTTCTGTTGAGTTTCATTCATATATATGTATTAATTAACCCCTTCTTCAAATTAATTAGGCGTGGCAGATGTGGGATGAACTCCTAGAACCAGATCGCATGAAAGCAATTCAAGAGGAATTGGCGGGATTCTTTCTTGAACACGTCATCGGTAAAAGCGGAGAATACCATGTGGAACTTGAATTCAAATGCTAGTGGTTTGTAATTAAGAGATCTTATATAGATTGTACATGTATGTAGCCAGTAAAACTTGTTGTTCGACCAATCTCTCGGAGAAGGAGAGGTCGATCGATCACTTCTCTCGGTATGCATGGCGAACTTACATCTTGAATGGTTCTCTCGATCACTTATGTATATATACTACATAGTGTCGAGCAAGCACGGACATAAGAGATGACACTTCTCTCTATTAATTAGCTAGCTAACACAATATAAGAAACACCTAAATTAACCCCCCAAAACCCCCCAAAACCCCTCAAGCCCCTCCTTTCAAAAAAAAAAAAAAACCAGGCCCTTTGGAATGCGGACACGTGGGCGCCTTTTGGTCCCAGTTGGAGCCACCAACCGGGACCAAAGGCCCCCTGTCTGGGCTCGGCGCACAGGGCCACGTGGAGGCACATTGGTCCCGATTCGTGTTTGAACCGGGACTAATGGGTTGAGGTATTAGTAACGACCCATTAGTCCCGGTTCCCGAACCGGGACTAAAGGCCCTTACGAACCGAGACTGATTGGTGGTTTTCTACTAGTGACCGGAGCCATCATGAACATAGTCCTCCTCTTGTGCCGGCATTAATGGGTCGAAGCCATCATAAACATAGCCCTCTTCTTCATCCAGCTGACCATCGGTGTCGATGAGAAATGGCGAACATCATCACTTCCATTTGCGATTATGTCCCCAACATAAACTTCTGTTTCTTCGTCTAGAGTGCTCCATAGTTTCTGCAAATATTTACAACATGTCAATTATTATTCAAACATGGTATATATATATATATATATATATATATATATATATATATATATATATATGACAAATGTTTCCTACAAGCAGTGGTAGTTACCACCACTTGCGTTTTGTATGTTGTATGTAGTATCTGTCAAAACCGAGAGTATGTACGTGTAGTATGTAGTATATAACAATAATTAGGTAGTATATATAATAATTTTTAGGTAGTATATACCATTTTTTGTGTATGCTCTTTTTACGTACAAATATATACGTATTTTACAAATATAACAAAACTATAGGCTCATATGCAATTTTTCATGTAACTTGCTTTGAAATATCTTAGATATAATATATGAACATATTTAAAATGACAAAGTAGTATATATAGTACCACATGGTAGTATATATATATACATATATATATATATATATATATATATATATATATATATATATATATATATATATATATAAAATCCATCATACCACCGATGGTAGTTACCCCACATATCTCATATACTACCATGTGATACTATATTTACTATTTTATTATTTTAAATATGTTCATGTATTATATCTAAGATATTTCAAAGCAAGTTAAATGAGAAAATTGCATATGAGCCCATAGTTTTGTTATATTTAAAATATATTTATATATATATATATATATATATATATATATATATATATATATATATATATATATATATATATATATATATATATATATATATATATATATATATATATATATATATTTCCTACAAGCAGTGGTAGTTACCACCACTTGCGTTTTGTATGTTGTATGTAGTATCTATCAAAACCGAGAGTATATATGTGTAGTATGTAGTATATAACAATATTTAGGTTGTATATATACTAATTTTTAGGTAGTATGTATCATATTTTGAGTATGTTTTTTTTTACGTACAAATATATACGTATTTCATAAATATAACCAAAACTATGAACTCATATGCAATTTTTTTCATGTAACTTGTTTTGAAATATCTTAGATATAGTGTACTGAACATATTTAAAATAATAAAATAGTATATATAATACCGCATGGTAGTATATGAGATATGTAGGGTAACTACCACGGGTGGTAGGATGGATTTTCCTATATATATATATATATATATATATATATATATATATATATATATATATATATATATATATATATATATATATATATATATATATTAGTGGCAAACGTAGAAATAGCTAGCTAATCACAATAAGGAATCATGTTAGTGGCCTCGACACTGCTTCTCTAGGGTTTGGGGTCGCCTCGACACAAAGCTTCAAGGGTTTGGGGTGGCCTCGACGATAACGCTCTTTTAACTTGATAAATTTGGGTGACCTCGAGAGAGTTAATTTGTCGGGTAGGGGCGCGGCGGGAGGGGGTAGGAGACCAACATCGTTTTCTCTAGGGTTTGGGTGTCCTCGAGAGTTTTGGTCGAGCGAGAGGGCCAAGGGGGGTGCTGCAGTTGTATAAGTTATCACGGTCGAGAGGGGGTATATATATCGACCGCCCCTCATGTTGAAGTTATCTAGAGGGGGTTATATCGATGACGCGACATACATATACATGGGAAAATAATGTTATCGGGGAGGGGGTATCGGTACCACCCCCTCGTGTTGAAGTTTCTTCTTTCTCCTCTATTCCTTTCTTTCTTCTTCTCCTCTTCTTTTTCTTCTTCTCCCTCGAGAAACGAAAATAATTAAGGAAAAGGAAGAAAAGAGGAAGAAGGAAGAAGGAAGAAGAAGAAGAAGAAAAAGAAGAAAAAAAAGAGGAGAAGAAGAAAGCAATAGAGGAGAAGAAGAAAAAATAGAATTTTTTTTCTTCTATTTTTTCTTCTTCTCCTCTATTCCTTTCTTCTTCTCCTCTTCTTTTTCTTCTTTTTCCTCTTCTTATTTATTTCTCCTCTTCTTCCTCTCCTCTTTTTCTCCTTTCTTCCTCTTCTTATTTTCCTTTTTCCTCTCATTCTTTTTCTTCTTCTTCTTCCTTCTTCCTTCTTCCTCTTTTCTTCCTTTTCCTTATTTTACTTTCTCCTCTACACTAACCTAAAATGCACTAACCTAAAATCGATCGATATCTACTAACAACCTAAATATAAAATTAATACATATATGAAAAAAGAACATATATAAACAAAAAAAATGCTATGAACATTATATTCATACATACATATATAGCCACATCCATTCATCATATATATATAGCTACCACATACATATATACATTATACATATGAAAAAATGCAATGAACAAAAAATACACTTATGAAAAAAATACTATGAACATGTACACATATATACATACAAACACATAAACACAAAAAATGCAAAAAAAATGCTATGGAGGAAAATGCAGGGCAGGGGCGTGAGTGGCCCAGTGTGCGAGGCAATGCGTGGCGCACTGCCACATGAGACAGGCGGCGGTGGTGGCATGCGGGAAGCGCGGCGGTGGCAGCTTGAGCGCGGCGGCGGCGGTGGCCAGGGCGAGGGAGGGGGAGGCGGAGCAGCTATGCTCACGAGGCGGGCGGCGGCAGCGAGGCGAGCAACTGACGGCGTCGGTGGCGGCAGCGGCAACAAGGTGGAGCGAGGCGTCGGTGGCGATGGCGACGAGGAGGAGCAAGGCGTCGGGGAGAAGTGGGCAATTTGGCTGAAAGCTGCTAAGTCTTGCTTATATAGCACAACCTTTAGTCTGGTTGGTGGCTCCAACCGGACTAATGCTGCTAGTCGGTTGGAGCCACCAACCGGGACCAAAAACCTCTTTCGGCAGCCCAAAGGCGGGAAGCTGCGACCTTTGGTCCCGGTTGGTGGCTCCAACCGGACTAAAGGGGTGCATTGGTCCCGGTTGGTGCGACGATCCGGTACCAATGCACCCCCTTTAGTCCTGGTTGGAGCCACCAACCGGGACCAAAGGACCCTGTGCTGCCCGCATTGGGGCCAAAGTTTTGTCCCACCTCGCTAGTTGAGAGGGGCGCGCAGTGGTTTATAAGCCCCACTGCCGCACCCCTCTCGAACTCCTCTCTACTGCAGGCTTATGGGCCTACTTGCTACTGCTTTGCCTGATGGGCCTTCTGGGCCTACTGCGGGCCTGAATCCTGGCCGAAAGTAGGGATTTAAGTCGTATTCAGGCCGTGGGGGCCCAGTAGGGTGCATTTTTTTGTTTTTTTGTTTTCTTTACTTATTGTTGCTATTTTTATTTTTTTCCAGTTTTTTTGTTTTGTTTTTTGCATTATTTATTTTCTTTTGTTTTTTGCTTTATTTTTTTAATTCTTTTCGCTTTTAGTTTTAGGAAAATTATAAACTTTCTGTTAGTGCCATTACTTTTCAAATTTGAAAACACTTTTTTTTGTTTTCTTTCTTGCTTTATTTATTTTATTTTGTTTCTACTTACAACAAAATACTTATTGTTGTTTTTTTTGTTTTGTTTTCTGCATTATTTATATTATTTTGTTTTTGCTTTATTTTTAATTTTTTTGCTTTTAGTTTTAGGAAAATTATAAACTTTCCACTTTTTTGTTTTTTGTTTTCTTTCTTGCTTTATTTATTTTATTTTGTTTCTACTTACAACAAAATACTTATTGTTGCTATTTTTCATTATTACGAGGGCCGAACCATAAGACATTAAAGCATTTCAAATGAACTCTAAAAAAGTTGAAAGTTGGCATGGTATCATAAATTGACCCACATAGCATGTGCATGTACAAAACGGACAATGGTATCATACTCGTCAGTTACAAAGTTGGCATGGTATCATCATAATAGTTGCGGGAGAAAGTCTTCACTTTTTCTTCGCTTGTGTCATTTGCTTATTGCGCCGTAACCATGGATAATCTTCATCGTTTATCAGGATGTTTGGGTCAGCCTTGACTTTAAAGGAAGAATTTCATGAAACTTTTCATAATCTTGAGACATGTCATCTTGTCCTCCACTCCCACGATGTCCCTTTTTCCGAAAAGAACTATGTGGCGCTTTGGCTCATCGTATGATGTATTAAGCTTCCTTATCTTTTCTCTTTCTCGATGCAGTAGACATGTCCTTCACATAGATAACCTGTGCCACATCATTGGCTAGAATCTGAACGGTTCGTCGATGTACCCAAGATTTTTCAGATCCACTGTTGTCATTCCGTCTTGTGGGTATACTGTACCCGCCTCTTGTGATTGATCCATTTGCACTTAAACAAAGGGACCTTAAAATCATGTCCGTAGTCAAGTTCCCATATGTCCACTATGTAACCATAATATGTGTCCTTTCCCTCTCGGTTGTTGCATCAAAGCGGACACCGCTGTTTTGGTTGGTGCTCTTTTGATCTTGGTCGATCGTGTAAAATGTATTCCCATTTATCTCGTATCCTTTCCAATCAATACAGTCAAAGATGGTCCCTGGATAACAAGTACAGCTCATCACAAACAGTGTTGTCACCTCGTCGTGCTTCCAACCAACTGCTGAAAGTCTGATGTGTTCACATGTAATCCGATCATCGCCTTGCTCCGGTGTTTGGGCGCAGATATTCTTGTGTTCATCGACATACGGGGTCACTAAGGTAGAGTTTTGTAGAAGCTGTAGTGTGCTTGAGACCAAGAATATCCGTCCTGCATATTATTGAGTCCCTTCCAAGCGTGCCTTTTCGGTCAGTCTCCCCTCATACCGCGATTTAGGAGACCTATCTTCTTAAGGCCAGGAATGAAGTCAACACAAAACCCAATGACATCCTCTGTTTGATGGCCCATGGAGATGCTTCCTTCGGCCTAAGCGCGATTCTGGACATATTTCTTTAGACCTCCATGAACCTCTCAAAGGGGTACATATTGTGTAGAAATCTGGGGCCCAGAATGACAATCTCGTCAACTAGATGAACTAGGGCGTCGTCATGATATTGAAGAAGGATGGTGGGAACACCAGCTCAAGCCGACAAGACATTGCACCACATCACTCCTTAGCCTTGGTATGATTTCGGATCGATCACCTTACGAGATATTGCATTGAGGAATGCACATAGCTTCACAATGGCTAATCGGACGTTCTCGGTAAAAGCCCCTCAATGCAACCGAAGCGATTGCGTCATAATCACGTGGCGATCATGAGACTTTAGGTTACGAAACTTTTCTCTGCCATATTTATTATTCCTTTTATATTCGACGAAAGCCGGTCGGGACCTTCATACTAAGCGGCATTCAAAGAAGATTTCCTTCTCTTCTTTGGTAAAAGCATAGCTGGCGGGACCTTCATCTTGCTTTGGAGGCATGGTGTCTTTTTTTCGTGCAAATGTTGCAGGTCCTCCGTGCCTCATTGTTTCTTTTGTCTTCCCATACGCGCCAAGAAGCCTAGCAGGTTCACGCAAAGGTTCTTCGTCACGTGCATCACGTCGATCGAAGAGCGGACCTCTAGGTCTTTCCAGTAGGGTAGGTCCCAAAATATAGATTTCTTCTTCCACATGGGTGCGTGTCCCCCAGCGTCACTCGGAACAACTAGTCCGCCGGGACCCTTTCCAAAGATTACGTGTAAATCATTGACCATAGCAAGTACGTGATCACCGATGCGCATGGCGGGCTTCTTCCGTGATCTGCCTCGCCTTTGAAATGCTTGCCTTTCTTTCGACATTGATGGTTGGTCGGAAGAAATCGGCGATAGCCCAGTGCACATTCTTCTGCAGCTTGCGGTATATACTATCGGTGTCAAGTAAGCAGTGCGTGCATGCGTGGTATCCCTTGTTTGTCATCACGAAAGGTTCTTGAGGCGGGCCAATCGTTGATGGTCACGAACAACAACTCCTTTAGGTTAAATTCCTCCTGTTTGTGCTCATCCCATGTACATACACGTTTCCATTCCATAGCTGTAAAAGTTCTTCAACTAATGGCCTTAGGTACACATCAATGTCATTGCGGGTTGCTTAGGGCCTTGGATGAGAACGGCATCATAATGAACTTCCGCTTCATGCACATCAAGGAGGAAGGTTATACATACATAGAGTCACGGGCCAGTGCTGTGATTGCTGCTCTGCTCCCGAAAGGATTAATGCCATCTGCGCTTAAAGCAAACCATCGTTCCTTGGCTCACTTGCAAACTCATCCCAGTACTTTCTCTCGATTTTTCTCCACTGCGACCCGTCGTGGGTGCTCTCAACTTCCGTCTTTCTTACGGTCCTCACTGTGCCATCGCATCAACTTGGCATGCTCTCCGTTTACGAGCAGACGTTTCAACCATGGTATTATAGGAGCATACCACATCACCTTCGCAGAACCCTCTTCACGGGGGCTCGCCGTCAACATCACCGAGGTCATCTTGTGCGATCTTATACCGTAATGCACGCATACCGGGCATGCGTTCAGATCCTTATGCGCACCGTGATAGAGGATGCAGATCATTAGGGCATGCATGTATCTTCTGCACCTCCAATCCTAGAGGGCATCGACCTTCTTTGCGCGTATGTCTTGCCGGGCAATTCGTTATCCTTTGGAAGCTTCTTCTTCAATATTTTAAGTAGCTTCTCAAATCCTTTGTCGAGCCTGACATTCTCGCCTTCCACTGCAGCAATTCGATCGGTACCGAGCTTTGTGTTGCCATCTTCGCAATTGGGGTACAACCCTTTTTGTGGTCCTCTAGCATGCGATCGAACTTCAGCTTCTCCTTTTGACTTTCGCATTGCGTCCTTGCATCGACAATGACCGGCGGAGATCATCATCATCGGGCACATCGTCTGGTTCCTCTTGATCTTCAGCAGCTTAGCCCGTTGCAGCATCATCGTGCACATCGTCTGGTTCCTCTTGATCTTCGGGAGCATCACCGTATTCAGGGGCACATAGTTGTCATCGTCGCTTCTTCTTCGCCATCTTCCATCATAACCCCTATTTCTCCGTGCCTCGTCCAAACATTATAGTGTGGCATGAAACCCTTGTAAAGCGGTGGGTGTGGAGGATTTTCGGTCGAGTAAGACCTCGTATTCCCACATACAGGGCATGGACAACACATAAAACCATTCTGCTTGTTTGCCTCAGCCACTTGAGAAAATCATGCACGCCCTTAATGTACTCGGAGGTGTGTCTTGAACCGTACATCCATTGCGGTTCATCTGCGTGCATTATATAATGAAGTGACCAAATTAATAGAAGTTCATCATCACATTAAAACCAAAGTACATACATAGTTCTCATCTAACAACATAAAGCTCTGCGAGCATCTAAATTAATTAAACCATACATGAAACTATGTAAAACATTTCAATGCGAAAACAAATCGATCATAATCGCAACCAATGTAACAAGCTGATCCAACGGCATAATGATACCAAGCCTCGCTATGAATGGCATATTTTCTAATCTTTCTAATCTTCAAGCGCATTGCATCCATCTTGATCTTGTGATCATCGGCGACATCCATAACATGCAACTCCAATATCATCTTCTCCTCCTCAATTTTTCTAATTTTTCCTTCAAGAAATTGTTTTCTTCTTCAACTAAATTTAACCTCTCAACAATAGGGTCGGTTGGAATTTCGGTTCAACAACCTCCTAGATAAATAAAATCTATGTCACGTTGGTGGCATAATTGTCATAAACAATAAATGAACCAATAGTTATGAAAAGATAATATATACCACATCCGAATCATAGGCAGGGCGAGGGCCGACGGGGTGGATACCAAAACCATCGCACTATATAAGATGCAATAATAAAAGTAAGAAAATAATACAAGTATCTATCTAAACATACAAGTAAGAATATTTTTCCTTTCAGAAAGAAGATAAGAACAAGAGGCTCACCACGGTGGTGCCGGCGATGAGATCGGCGCGGGTGATCGACGATGGTGAAGACGGGGACGGAGCATGACGGACCGCTAAACCTAGACAAATATTGAGGAAAATGGAGCTTGGCGGTTGAGCTTGGAGGGGAGAAAGCTTAAGTAGTGTGGCTCGGGCATTCCATCGAACACCTCGTGTGCATAGGAGGTGAGCTAGAGCACCACAAAGCTCTCCCCTTGCCAGCCACGAAAAACAGAGCACTAGGAGTGCTCTGCTTGCGAGCAGGGGGTATATATAGGCACCACCATTGGTCCCGGTTGGTGGCCTGAACCGGGACTAAAGGGCGGCCTTTGGTCCCGTTCGTGCCACCAGCCGGGACCAATGGTGGTGGGCTAGGAGTGAGGCCCATTGGTCCCGTTCGTCCTTCAACCGGGACCAAAGGTCGAGACGAACCGGGACCAATGGCCCGTGTGGCCCGGCCGCCCGGGGCTCAAGAACCGGGTCCAATGCCCCCATTGGTCCCGGTTCTGGATTGAACCGGGACTAATGGGCTGGACCGGCCTGGACCATTGCCCCCTTTTCTACTAGTGCAACTAGGAAGCTTGAAGGGGTTAAATCGGGACAAAGGACACGAGAGAGTTTATACTAGTTCGGCCCCTTACGGTGAAGGTAAGGCCTACGTCTAGTTGGATTGGTATTGATGTTTCGATGACCGGGGAGGCGAGATCGCTATGCCGGCTCTCGATGAGTTGTTTCTTGCTCTAAGCTGCCAGGTCGTCCCCTTATATACGGGTTGATGCTCTGTGGCTTGCGAGTCGATCGGCTTATAAGCAGTGTTATTTCGGTGACTAGTTAAATCTACCTTATGTTACAAGTCATGCCATCATGGCGGTTTATTACAACGGGCCTTAAGTCTCCTATGGGCCTTGGGCCCTTTATGAACTGCCATCTTTATGCTTGGCCTTGGGCTTCTCTCTGATGAGTACTCTTTGTGTAACCCGGCCCCTCCTGGGCGGCTTACACAAATAGTCATATCCCCAACATTAGGCCCCAGATTGATTTGAACCTATTCATGTTAATCTCAATATATATTTTTAAAGAGTTAAATCTTGATCTTGACTATCTGAGGGTTTTTGTTAACCGGCCATGGCGTCATCTTACGGATCCATCTTAACTTTCGTGGCGTCATTCTTCCTTTAACTCATTTTTATTCCATCGAATCCTTCAACGGATCTCCTCTTTACTGATTGCTCCGAAAATCGAGGCGTCGGGGCCGCTGGATAATAATTCTTATCTCTTCATTTCCCGTGCCGTCTCAGTTATCTTTTCACTATAAATAGCCGTGACTTAGGTCTTTTCCCTTTTATCCTTTCAGTCGTCTTCTTCCTCTCCTCTCTGTCACTCGAGCTCCGCCGCCGTCGCCATTGACCCCCTCGTCTTCATTGACTCAGGCCGCTGCATCAACCCGACTTGACCAGAGATCGACGGCGAACCTCTGCAGCTCATCCTCATCTGTGAGTTCCTTTCTTCCCCTTTCTTAGATCTATCCTGAAGCTCTGCCGAGTTCGTCGGTGTTCATCACTACCCGATGGAGACCCTCATTAGTTTTCGCCTCCAAAGCCCTGTTTAGATTGAAAAACCTGTGCAGAACTGTTGCGGTAGTTGTTTGTGTTGATCTTGCATAGGGATAGATCTCATTTCCCTTGCTTAGGAACTCTCTTCGAGTGTATGAACTTCTCTGCCCATTTTTTAGGTCTAGAAAATTTCTCTTTCAGAGCAATACTTTGATCCAGAATAATAGTAGTCATCTGTGAAACTTGTTTCTATCACCCGGCAAACTTCTTCTTCTCATGATCTTAAGAATTCTTGAATTGCTCTTGATACTACTTAGCGGCTTAAATATGATTGCACAATCGCCCTTATATCATTAGGCCCCTTTCTTTAAGCCGCCACTTTAAATAATTTTAAATATTTTCCCGGGTTAAACTTGAACCGGAGCTTTCTTAGTTTGTCGTAGGCCACTGCTCTTATGGGTCCTAAGGCGGCCAAGGCCCCTGTGACTTGCAATTGGGTTCCCTCCACAGTAACCAAAAGCAAACTTGCCGAGTTTGTAAAGTCTGGCCATCTGCCAAAGAAGGAGGCCATGTCTTATCGTGCCCCTCACCCGTCTGAGGAGATACCTCAACCAAAAGATGGGGAGGTAATAGTTTTCACAGATCATATGAACCGGGGATTTGCCCCTCCCGGCTCAAAATTCTTCAGGGAAGTTTTGTATTTCTTTGACCTGAGGCCTCAAGACATCAGACCCAATTCCGTGTCAAATCTGTGTAATTTCCAAGTCTTCTGCGAGGTATACCTAGGAGTGGAACCAAGTCTGCTACTGTTTAGAGAACTTTTTTACTTGAACCGGTAGAATGAACGTGCCAACGGGCCTAGTCTTGAGCTTGGCGGCATCTCAATCCAGCGGCGGAGAGATTGCCTTTTTCCTTACACTGAGCTGCCTAGTCACCCAAAGGACTGGAACCAGACGTGGTTGTACTGTCAAGACACCTCTCCGGCTAATGAGAAGCCTCTGCCCGGCTTTTGTGCCCTGCGTCTTGAGTCCAACCATCATTTGGCGGACAAGTTGACTACTGTTGAGCGCCTGCCTCTCAATCCCACCATCAAGAAGATCAAAGCCCTTTTAGGCAACGGGTTAAGTGGCATCGATTTGGTCGAGTGCAGGTCACTGGCGGATACTACCATTAAGCCGCC
Source organism: Aegilops speltoides (assembly GCA_021437245.1). Classification (NCBI taxonomy): domain Eukaryota; kingdom Viridiplantae; phylum Streptophyta; class Magnoliopsida; order Poales; family Poaceae; genus Aegilops; species Aegilops speltoides. Next base: position 4,430 of record JAHHZJ010000580.1, on the reverse strand, counting down.
GCTCGTGCAATGTTATTACCTACAATGAAAAAGAAGAACCAATGCATCATAGCCTTGAGGATTTACCAGATGATGTGGTAGATGCTACAGCCCAGTCGCTATTGAAGGAGGGCACTGTGACCAGCAATACCTTCGGTTGACTTCCCTTCTACAAGAAGAACCCGACTCCTGCGGTAAGTTACTAATCTTCATCAATATTCTTCCATATGTTACCTTCTTGTACTTACGATTCTTCATCTGTTTCCATAGGCTGGTGATAATTTCTGGAAGGTCAAGTATGACCATGAGGCTACCAAACAGGCCAGGGCGGCCAAGAAAACTGAAAGGAAAGCCGCCAAGACGGGCACCTCTAGGAAGAAGAAGCCCAATGCCTCCGATATGTTTAAACTGGATGACTCTTCTTTGGATGAGGAAGAGGTAATCTTTTTTGATTTTCTTTAACTCCTTTGTCATCACTTTACTGACATTTGATCCTTTTAGGAGGATACTGGGAATAGTCAAGCAGTTGGCGAAGATGTAACTATAATTTCCTCCGACTCAGAGCCTTTGCCAACACAAAAAATCTGAAGGGTGACCCGGAAAGTAAGGTTTTCACACCCTCTAGCTTACCAAGATCCTCAATTTCTTTTGAAGCAACAACAGCTTGAAAATCGGCGGCAGACTCGGGCCAACCGGGCCTGAGCTCTCCTCCGGCTTACAAGCGTAACCCGAGCGTCGGACCGAGGTTATCTCCGGTTTAGTTTTGTTTTACCTTTGATGGGTTTGATTTGCCAACCTCTCAGTTCATCTGACTCCAACTATCAGGATACCTCCCCTTCTTCTAATGAATCGATGCAATCAAACATGCTAGCTTTCAAAACGGCTCCCAGGTAATATAACCTTTCTTACTTTAAGTTTTTCCATACTTACACTTTGACGCTTATCCTTCCACTTTGATTGACAGTTTGCAAGTAAAACCAAGCAAGAGGGCAAAGATGAATAAGCCGTCCCGAGACCCGATAGTCCATGAACCGGTGCTTGACTCATCCGTTCCTGACATCTCCACTCATCAGCCACCACAGGCAGACCTTACGATATTCCGGTGCCAACCGACCCGCTCTGAAGGCGTTATCCACAACTCGGATGACCCGGAAATTCCTAGCCCGGCCAAGACGACTGACTCGGAGGTTGAAATTGTGAAGAGCCAATATGTTGAACCGGGCCGGCCTACTGCTCTTGCCCAATGCGCTGCCAAGGAGGAGTTTGCCCAGCGTCGGAAAGCCAAACAAGACATCACTGATTATTCTCACCTGAGTATTGGTGATATAGTCTCGGGCTATCTGAACCAAGTGCACAGTAGTCGTGATCTGGAAATTGACATGGTGAAGCAAATATAGCATAAATCTGAGGTATAATTTATGTTTTTACTCTTAACCTTATTTGCTGTACCAGCCCCCAAGTCTAGTGCTTATGAATGAATACACTGTAGACTTAATAATCTACGTACTGTTAGTTTTGTCCGGTTTAAATTGAATATCTTTAATCCGGTGATAGCATGAGACTTTGAATTTGGGTTACACATTAGCCCCCAAGTGTCAAGTACCTTTACTTGTAAAGGGCTTGAAACTTAATATGTATGACTCGGTAAAATAGGTTAAAAAGTTCTTTAAGCCTACATTAGCCCCCAAGTGCCAAGTATCTTTACTCGTAAAGTGTTTGGGACTTGAATTTTATCTTACCATAATTCTTACCATAGCCAGATGTCAATGTAGGCCACCATAAGTCAATTTGAGGCGGAGATTGCTGATCTGAAGAGCCAGTTGAAAACCCAAGAGCTCGAAGCTCAGAAAGCCAACTCCATGTTTGAATTCAGTGTATCCGAACAAGAGAAGCTGAAGAAATTTTTTGAATCGGAGAAGAAAACTTGGGTTGATTTGAGGGCTTCACTTGGTGACTCGGGCTGAAACAGCGAAAGCATCTCTTGCGAGGCAACAAATGAGCTATCCGACTTAAAGCGGCGGATATCCCAAATGGTCGCAACCATCTTGATGAAGTCACTTTCGTAAATATTGTAATCTTTCAAGGGTTTTCGTAATAGTTACCTCCGACTTCTTGTTATACTGTGAACATCTGAGGCCCCGAATTACCAATCTGAAGGAAAATATGCTAATCAAGCTTAAGGCGGTGTATACCTTAGTGGAGCAGCTGTACTCTGGGTCTCAACGTGCGTTGGCCGTTGTGGCCTTATCAGATACCACTCCTCGGCTTCTACAAGATGTGTTGAGGCATCTTTGGTGCTACCTCAGCGAATTCGAGGATTTAAAGCGGGCATCTGCGAGGCGGGCCGTGGCTGCATTAAGTCGGGCAAGAGCATGGGTGCGGAACTTGACCTTGTTGATCTCTCTCGGCTACCCAAGCCTTAAAGAGGATGCCTTTGCTTTTGACGACCAAGACTTCACCGCCGTGTCAAAGTCGTTAGTCCCTTGGAGACTCTTATTGTAGCGATAATGATCTCACTAAGTACTCGCCCGAGCTATGATAGCGAGCAGGAGAATCCCAAGCGTTCCGTATGATCAAGTCAGCTGATCCCTCCAGCGTAAGCATACCTTTGCCCACAAGCGGACCGGCGGTTTAATAGATGATGAGGCTGAATTTGAAGCCTTGGCGGCATGGTGGGCCTCGTCCACCTTCCAGGACAAAGCAACCGACGAAGAGGCGGAGAAGGATAACCTGGAGCCATCAAGCCCGCCAAAGGAATGAACTGCCAGGCGTCTTATCCTTTGTGAAAACGATGCTTCACTTATTCAGACTCGGGGAGTCTTGTAATAGGATAGAAAAACTTCTCAATGTTTGTCATGCCTTCGTGCATGTTTTATGGTGCTAATTACTTGTGTAAGCCGCCATCACTACATTTTGCTGGCTTATCTGAACCATGTTTTTCTTGATGTTTTAACTTGCTTTACCTTACCCTGCATATAAAAAAGTAAAGACTTCCTGGGCGGTTTCTTGCGCTAGAGGTTATAAGTATTGATAACCGGGACATGATCCAAAACAGCATGTATGAGCAGTTTATGATTAGTTAAAATATAATCACAACAACATACCTATGACCTTTTTAATAGTCTCCCCGGCTCATATAAGTCTTTACCTGGCACTTTTTAGAACCTGAGGTAATCAATACAAAACCAGAAGGATCAAGAACCATCTCCTCAAGAAGGTTTAAAGTAATCATACTTATAAGCAATGTTCACAGGCTCTGATTGAATCGATCGGAGAACCGTTCAAAGGGGTTAAACTAAGATTGAGATCGATCATATAGCCCCGATGGCTTTGGCGATGCCGATCAAGTGGGTATCGACAGCTATGTTCTCTTTAGTTCGAATCGACCTATGTTTGAGCAGAAGCCCCAAGTGAACATCGAGTTGTTTAATGGCGCTGATTGAATCTGATCTCGTCGGACCCAAAGGGGTTAAGTTGTGATTCAAATATGATCAAAAAGCCCCAAGTGAGTTTGGCGTTATGCCGATCAAGTGAGTATCGACAGCTATGTTCTCTTTGGTTCGAATCGACCTATGTTTGAGCAGGAAGCCCCCAAGTGACCATGGCTAGATTGAGATATGATCATAAGGCGGACCAAAGGAAAAGCGGTTCAGATATGATCCGTCCCTGTTGGTAGTGCCCATCACACGATAAAGAAGGCGTGAAACATTCTTTATGGGAAAAAGAGGACGAGAGGTCTGCTTTATTGCTTTATATAATATGTACATCGTAAAAAGTATCTTAAGTAACTTAAGTATAGTAAGGCGGAGATGAGCTATATTCCACGGCGGTGGGTCTCCTCCTCCGATTTAAGTGAGTCCTTGTGCTCTCGAATATTGATGAGATAATATGACCCGTTGTGCGATTCTTCTTGACCACAAAGGGCCCTTCCCAAAGGCGAGGATAGCTTGTGCATGTTAGGCGATCTGGATGGGCGGGCACCAAGTCGCCTTCTGAAGGCTCTGCTCTTAACCCGGCATTTGTGATAGCGGCGCAGTCTTGATGGTAAATGCCGGGCGGGCTATTGCCAAGTCTCGCTCCTCGTCCAACAAGTCAAGTGCATCTTGGCGAGCCTTTTCATTATCCGCCTCAACATAAGCCGCCACACGGGGTGAGTCGTGCGGATGTCACTTGGCGGGACCGCCTCTGCTCCATAAACCATGAAGAAAGGTGTGTATCCGTAGATCTGTTAGGTGTAGTGTTGATGCTCCATAACGGAGGTAACTCCTCCACCCAACAACCCGAGTCGGCTGTAAGGGACTAAGATCCGAGGTTTGATACCTTCGGGATCTCTTGATTAGCTCTCTCTGCTTGACCATTGGATTGAGGATGAGCAGCGGCTGAAACATCAAGCGGATATGTTCTCTTTGAGAACTCTTCCGTGGCACCCTTGGAGAGATTAGTGCCATTAT